>VXAD01011332.1:1820530-1961461 GCA_013399195.1 Dicrurus megarhynchus | reverse complement strand
AATCTGGCATGGGGCAGAGGCCTGGTGCAAGTAGAAAAAAGAGGAGGGAGCAATGTTGGGGCAGCGTTGCATTGCGTTTGCTCTTCCTTTTATATTGCCATTATCCCGAGAGCTCTGACCTTTGTGGTTTTCTGAACCCTAACCCTAGGCAGAACCCTAACCCTAGGATGAGCTGGAAATGTGGCATTGGGCAGAGGCCAGGTCCAAGCAGAAATAAGAGGAGTGAGCAAGGTTGGGGCAGCGTCACACTCTGCTTGGCATGCCTTTCGCAGTGCCATTATCCCTGGAGGTCTGGGCTTTGTGGTTTTCTGAACCCTAACCCTAAGCCTATCCCTAACCATTACCCTAGGCAGAGCAGGTAAGCTGGCGTTGGGCAGATGTCAGGTCCAATCAGGACGAAGAGGATGAAGTAAGGTTGGGGCAGGGTCACGCTCCCCTTGGCGTGCCTTTCGCACTGCCATTATTCCTGGAGCTCTGTGCTTTGTGGTTTTCTGAACCACAGAAATTCTTGGTATTGTTGGTAATTCTTGGGGAAGTCTGCATTTCTAAATGTTGAAATATAAATCCTTATCAGTCCTGTACACTAAGAAACGTTATCCTTAAAGAGTGTTCCTTGACTATGTCTGAATATCTGTGGAGAGCTTTGTGTCCTGGGATAAATCAGCACGGACCACTTCATTTACTTCCGTGACAGAAGTAAGGGGTGCTGATTTGAGGTGTGGCCGAGCAAAAAAGCTCTGGAGCTCCTGTGCTTCTCAGAATGGTCCAGGCTTCAACCAGACACGGTGAGAGCCTCAGAACATGACCATAAGGAGGGGCCTTGGTTGCGATCAGAGTGTCACTAGAAGGAAGGTGAAAGCTTAATTTCTCTCCATAATCCATCAAAATTCAAAGAGCAGGAGGAAGAAATTGGCTTTCCATCGGTGTTGCAAGGGAAAATTTTCCAGCCTTGCAAGACAGGCAGTAGCACACTCACAAATGCAGAGGTGGACTCCAAAAAACCCTAATTATTATGCTTTCTGTATTTACATGTTCACCTAGCAAATTTTGTGGTTCACTTTTATTAATCTATCACTGTGTTAAAGAAAATATGCATAGGAAAAATATTCTACCAATCTCATTATGATTTTTTTTGACCAAGACAAGTCCGTGATTTCAGGATGGAGCAAAATCTACTCTGTCTTTCAGTGTTAAGACCACTGTAAAATCATTTTACAATGCAAGGAATGAAACCATACATGCATTTGTTTTCTCCTCCTCAGAGTTTATTTTGCATGTAATTTTACAGTTTATACTTCACATCATACATTTATTCCTTCTCTTGAAAAAAGGTTTGACACAGACACTTGCCTTGCACTACATTTTGAAACCTGGAACTGGTGCCAGTAAAAAAAAAAAAAAAGAAAACAAAAAGAAAAACCACCCTATAAAACATATTAGATCAATACAGTGTAAATATAACATGTATTAGAAGTTGCTCATTATTTCACTACAAGGAAAACAATCTGGGAAAGAAAAAAAGATAATCAGTTCCAGTTGCTAAAACAGTTCAGTATATTTTATTTAAAGTCATAGCGTAACAGGAATGCTTTTATTAGCCCACAACCAAACAATGATCAAACTGGTGTAGAGGAAAATGAAGCATGATCCTATGGTACTCAACTGCAATAGAACATTCTCTGTCACACACACAGAACATATCAGACTGGGGATGTTCACAAAGCCACTTCAGTGTGAACTCTGCAAAAGACTCTTTTCCATCATGCTGCATTATTCCATCCCTGATTTTGCTTAGGAAGTAAGCCACAAGTAAGCATTCCAAGAACTGTGAATAGATTGTCAGTGCTGGCACCAACTCTTCAGTAGTTTACACAATGGTTCACAAAGGAAACTGGGTAAAATTATGACTTGGAAATGGTCACGGACATCTTCCTCTTTGGCTACTTTAAAAGTTAGAAAATTCAGATTTGTACAAAAGACATTTATTTCAGAACCAATTCAAATATGTTTTTAAATAAATGGAATAAAATAAAGCATGTCTTGTTAATTTGGTATTAATTTTCCAGAATACTCTGCAATACATTTTCAAATATACAAAATCTTACTCTTTACAAAAAAGTTGTAGCTCATGAAGGAACTCACTTGAATTATCTTAGCAGCACTCCAATAATTATCTATCTTAATTTTAATCAAAAAAAACACCTTAGTTTGATCACTGTGTTTTGAGACTGCTTCTCCACGAGAAGCAATGTTTCAAAAGTTATAAAAGTGCAAGAACATCATCATGTTCCAAGCTGAAAGGCAGCTTCTGGAAGTAGTGAAATCAGTACTGCAAGGTCCTGATGTCAGTGAAACAAATGCAGTGGGAAGAACTGCACTTTAAGTACCTCTTCCAGTGTGGTATTGTTGCATTAAGACCAAAACATGCTTCTCACTGAACATTTTAGTGATCTAGATAAAATAGTTGTGTGACTTTTGTCCAGCTGTAACAAGTGAGATGCTCAGACTAAGTGATTAGGTGGGAGCAGATAACCAGCACACACAATAGCATCAGCAGGCCACCACTCAATCGGCCTGCTCGTTTTGCTGCCCAGCATTTTTGTGCATTTTTAATTAAATAAAAAATGGCAAAGTACAAGAGTCTCAGAGGACCTTCTCATCCATTTGGAATAAACATTTCTAATTCCATGTTAGACTTCATTGAAGAAGAGGAGCCTCAAATTAGGTCCCACAAACCGTTAAGGCTGCCTTTTAGCCAAAAACTTCTGTTTTATTTAAGCAAACTACTTACTTTTAGTAAGAAGCATTAATATATAATGAATATTTGAATTCACAATCAAAATGAGGATTATAAGAAATTACAAACTTTGGAGCAGGATCACTCTTATCATTCCTGATAAAATTCTGTAAACAAGATTTTAATTGAGAATACCTGCTGCTTTGCAACACCTTAAGAGTAATTTTGTACTACTAGAACTACAAACCCAACGTTTTCCTTTCTGCCTCTTTGTAAAGCTTCCTCAAAAGAGGGTCTAGCAAGTCAAGAGCTCTGCAATTACATGTGAATATTAATCTTACATTTTAAACACCTAATATTACTATACTCAGTCTCAGAAAGCCTCCTTAGAGCAAGTTTTGTTATACTTAGTACTAGTACAGTGTATCAGCACTTCTTTGTGACTTGCTTCCTCGGTGGTAGTTACAGAGAACTTCACTTTGGGATATCTGTGTTCTGAAGCACAAGAGCCACTCTGCTTGGAATGTACACCTGGGAAAAACGTGACAAGAACAAGAACAGCTGAAAAACCCAGAAACCTTACAGGAACCAACTTCTTAATAGCAGCATTTGGAAAAAAACCCCATATTTTAACTGTTAAAAATCTTTCATTTGTGCAGTGTTTTGGGTCATAAATACAAAATTTAAAGCATGATTATTGACTTCTTAGTCCCTAGCATTGGAATTACACAAGATAAAAATTTAAAAGGCACCCTGATTACAATCTATTTTCAATCTCTTTTCTTTTTTTTTTTTTTTTTTTTAATATCTTACCATGATATATTTTAGGAGGCTAACAGGACAGGGCCTCATATGACTTACAACGACCCATTTCAGAAACCTGAGGACATCTAGGTCAACAGACTGGTCAATGATAAATGACAAAGTTTTGCAACTCTCTTCTGCTGTGAATTACAGTTGTCCTAAGGCATGAGATGTCATTTGCTACAGGTAAATACCAGCAATATGACACAGCAGCATATTCTTCACACTCTTGGCATGTTTATGGAATGTCAGCATCTGAGCAATAAAACTCACTCTCCAGATTGTGCAGAATCAAAATTAACCATTTAAATGATTGCATTTGTCTTCCCTCTTTTTCCCTGAATACCACAAAAACAACACATATAATCAGAAGACTCCTACTAGATCACAGAAGAACTTGTGGCAATGTGCTTTACATGGCATTCCTTCCAAGCTGAGCGGTCGCCATCAGAAAAGAAGACCAATACGTGCTACCTACCAATTACCTTGATACACGGTACTCCATCAATTGTCAGCTCTATGAATGTGTTTTCTGAACAAGTCAATAAAAATGCAATTATAAAAGGTAACACAAGATGGAAGATTACTGGCTTCATTCTGACAATGTCCTCTTTTAGACTATCCTTCATCTCTGTGGAATGTCTAATATTCTGCAATTTCAACTGCGTTATCTGCTAACAAGAGCCTGATGGCATGAAAAGCTTTCATTGTTTTCAAAACAGAATAAAGCAATAAAGGAAAGAGCTTTAGGAAAAGGAGAAAAAGGAAAAGAACAGCTGATCTTCATTGAGCCAGACAGAACTGTGTCCAATGCTTCTTGAAAGGCAGCGAACGTAACGATTTCCCCTAAGGTTTCAGTGATAAATAGCTTCTATAAACCTGTGCAGGAGAGGAAATACTTAATGAAGTCAACTACCTCAAAAAATAGATAAAGGAGAGATTTTGAAGTTGTGTACTGAGAAATTCATCGCTCTGGGTTTGGATGATGAAGTGAGACAGGAGAAGGAACAAACAAATAAGTTTTCTAAGAAGGAATTTGTAAGATGTTACTTCAGTTAAGGGAATAAAAATTAACGTCAAGAGAGGACACAGCAATTCTCAGTTATATTCTGGTCAATAACGTGTCAGATCCTAGGAGGAGTAAATTAGCCCAATTCCTTTAAAGTCAATAAACATCATCTGAGAATCTGAGAGCAGTGTGGATCATCCAGCTCCAACCACTTCAGTGACAATCAGGATTTTAAAACTGGTTTAAGCACAATTTCAGAACTTGTGCAGATGGTTGTATTTAAACTAATGACAGATGTGTTTCCATTTGCCATGAAGAGAGGTAACGGCCAGCATGTTTTGTCCTTACCTAGGAAATTAAACATGCATTTTAGAGTTTTTTATCCTGGTGGGCTTCTTGCTAAATCATACAAAAGCCATACATGGCATTATCTCCTAATCTTATTTCATTGGTCAGTGTAACCACTTCCAAGGCTATTTGCTACAAAAAGCAACAATTAAGGCATGAACAATGAAAAAATATCACTTATTGATTAAACATATTAATAATTACAAATAAGATTATTAATTATTCATTCCACTGGTGTACAATTTTTTTAAAAGGAAAAATACTACACAAGTATTAGATAATACTTGTTACAAATATGTAAGTATTATTCCTCTCCCCCAGCCCAACAATATTTATAGAAATACTACATTCTGTGTGCTCTGGCTTTGTTACTTGTTTAAACTCAGAACATCTGCATGATGGACTGAGGAAGAAAAATGTGACCAATGAGGCTGGGAAGACCACTTGTCATTCCTGAGGTAAGGTGAAAACTGGAAGATTCTTTGCCCAGGATCCCAGCAGGGTTTTCAGCCTGGATTTCTCACCTCCACTCCTCCTTCTGATAGCCTGAACCATGGAACTTCCTCAGCCTTTTCACTCCAGTATTATTCCTTTTCTTTCAGCACGTTTCACCTCAATTACCACTCTCGTGGTAACATATCCCCCTTAACTTAAATTGATTTTCTCCATATTTTTCCTGAGTGTACTGTTTCAAGCCATTGTACCAAGCTGACTGTGCTCCAAGCATATGCTTCAATCTGCCATTAAATGACACGATTAAAAAAGTCAGGATAAGTTGAAAGGCAAGCATTTTATTGTATGTTTGAGTCCAGACACCTTCAAATATATAAAAGTATGGATAATCCTTAGCTCTAGATGTGTCTGGATTGGACCTTGAACATTCAATTGATCAATGATTCACTCTAATTCAGTGTCACCTACAGCTGTGCTCTGTCTCATCATGCTGGTCACTGCTCAAGACTCCAGACAGTATCAGTATCCTTGATACCAGTCAACAGCTGGACACTGAGCCTCTGATTGCTGAGACTGCAGTGGCTCAGCCAGTTTTTAACTCACCCAACAATCTTATCCAGCCCTGTAGTTCCCCAGCTCTTTGGCAGGAATGCTGCAGACCAGGCTGAAAGTCTCACTGAACTGACTGGAGCAAGCTTGTGCACACAGCTTGAGTCATTTCATCAAGACAGCAACCAGGCTGACCATACATGTTCTGACTTTGCTAAATCCAGGTTGGCTTTCTGACTGACCCATCTCATGTAACCCACTTGCTCGGACACAGATTCCAAGAGGAAGTGGTTCTTGACTTCTTGAGGAACTTCCCTACAGACCCCTCAACCTTCCTTTTCAGCCTTGGTTCAGTTGTCAGAAATTTCCCCTGGCCACTATGATTTTTCTCAGATAATAGTCACCAGCCTTGTAACCACATCACTGAAATTGTCCAAGCCTCTGGGTGCATCCCACTCATATTCAGCATCTTTAACCTATTGCTCTGCTATTTTCAGTGGTGCACTGTCACACAGAAAGGGTCTGAAAGCAGGCTTTACCCTTGGAGTCTGAGCCAAAAAAAGACACTGAATACTCCTGTATTGTCCATATTGTCCAACAAAGTTTTGAGTCTTCCCTTTGTCAAAGGACTTGCCTTTTTTTTTGCTTAAGGTGCTCTTCCAATCAGCGGATTTGCAGAATCACCTTCTTACCCTTCTTCATTACATATATAGTATACAGCCTGAGATATATATCTATCTACAAATAGACAAGTATACTAAAAGTACAAAGAGGTTTCCTGATTAAAACCACCACAGGAAACCTAGTTATTCATCAGCAAAAAAACATTATCAGAGATATGTAATTTTTGACTTTTTCCATACCCTGGGAAGCATGTCTCAGAAGTTTATTCTTTCATATACCGTTGCTGAATTATATACTTTCAATTACCAGCTTCAGTTCTATTGATCTCTGTTCTTCTAACCTGCTTTTTCTGATCACAAGTTTTATCCCATTCATGTCTCCTTCACCATTTCCCAAGGCTCACTTGATGAACATGGACAGAAGTGAAACCCCAAAGAACAGAACAAAGAGAATTCATTTGTAGCTAACCCACATCTTGATTCTCGTCAATCAAATCACCATCAGAGTCTCTCTTCTGTTTCAAGCTCTCTGCTCATCCTGAACACCGTTTCCAGCCACTTCCTCCCCTCCAGGCCCACCCATGCTGGAAAGGCCCTCAGGAGACCCAAACTCCCTGCTGAAAGCAGGGTGAGCTCTGAAGTCAGACCAGGTTATTCATGTCTTTAGATCTCAGTGAATTGTCCCTCTGCTCTCTATACCAATTGCTAACTTACAACCTCAAGCCCTCTAAGGTTTGCACAAACTCCACTATTTTAGGAAGCCATCAAGACATCTAAAAACACACAGGAAGGTTCACGAGGCCTTTTCTGGTGGGGGAGTGTAACATGGGAACTGGAAACATCAGATCTGTTTGAGACAGGATGACTCAGCTGCAAAGACAGTTTTTGACAAAGTTAACTTTCAAACTTTTAGTCATGAAACATCACTGAAAGTCTTTCCATTTTCAAATTGGCAGGAATGGAGTAACTGCTGTTACTTCACCAGCAGATGTGCTAACAAAGAGGATGGTGGGGGATAGGAATCTTGTTTATAAGTCAAATACAAAACGGGTTTTTGTTAGCACCTTTGACGTTTTTATACTGCATGTTAATATGAGGCAGTTACACTGTCTGAAACTAGGCAAGTCCCACACAGACCAAGGCTTCTGGCATTCAAACAGTATCTCTAGTAAAGAGAAAAAAAAAAAAAAGGAGATTATTTATAAACAGCCTCTTTCCCACCAACACACATGGAGTTCTATAAAGATCATAGTCTATTCATGATGGCTATCTCACAAACAGGGAAAACACAACTGGTACTACTACTGGCCAGGAATGGAAGATGTTTTCAGCCAAATTCTTACTCCTTGTATGTTTTTTTCTGTGAATATCCAGATAACCTCAAGAAAAAAATGTGATTAAAAGAGTTAAGAAGAATACAGGAATACCACATGCAGGAAGCACCTGTGAACAGCAGCAGCTATAAGCAGAAATATCACCTTACATATTTTCAGGAGAGGACTAAAATACACAGCAATCTCCAAATGTACCTAAAAACCCACAAGCAAGAGATTCTGCAAATGACAACTGCTACTTCCAGATCTGTCAGATTAATTCAGTACCAGGTGCAAGCACAACTGAAATTGGCTGGAACCGCAATGAACTACTCTTCATCCTACTTTCAGGACTGGAAAACACCAAGCCCTAAAAATAATTTCAAGGTCATTTTGTAACAGATGGGAGAATTACTAGAACTCAGAGCTAGATCAGGCACTGCAGAAAAATACTCAGTAGCACATATTGCAGCTGGTAGATGCAGAAGGCAATGTCACAAGAGTCTGTGCCAACATTGTCCCAAACTTTTAATTAAAATGAGGGCTTTAGACAATCTCCTGTCCCTGTATCACTACTAATTGTCACACACAGACACTATTCTGAGAATATAATTAACCATCAAAGAATAAAAGAGATGATAGCTCTTCCTTTCTGACTATAATTTATTATACAAAACCTCACACATTTTGGTTTTCATTTTGCTAGATATTGCACATGACAAACAAGGTACGCTTAAAAGAATGTGAAGTTCTGCCTTCCAATTTGTTTTTCAATTTACAGCTATACAGCTTGAACATGCAGAAAATAATTTCTTAGACTGTCTTGCTTCCTTTATGCAAAAGAAGTCCTTATATTGCACAGGGTGTGTCTCAAAATTTCTCCTGTATTATCTTCTGCACTCCTTTTTCATGTTGAGAAAAAGTACTCTAAAAAAGATGGCAAAATCCCCTGAAAAACAAGCGGACTGAAAAGGAAGATAGGATGAAACAAAATTACTAACAGAGTAACTTTGGAAGCATTACATTTGCTGCTGGTTTTAAGAAGTCAAATGATCAATGAAGATGAACAAATGAATTTAGAAGTCTTAATCATCAAGAGATAAAAATCAAAAAGACCTTTCTGGTATTAAATTCTGACTGATTCACCTAGTTTGAACAGTTAAATTTCTAACTGTAAATGTTCATTCATTTAATCTGTATATCTGTGCATGCCAGGGGAGACAACAGTTAAAGATTACATCAGTCCCTTAAAATTCAATACATAAATCCTTATCATGAAAGTTATTTAAATGAGTATTTTCAAAGCTAAGGTCACTAAAAGCTTTTAGATCATTTCAGTCTATGGGAGTATTTTAATTTGTCCACAGACTCAAGGAAGCAGGAAGTTGAACTTTGACATTGAATAGTATACATTAAGGTCAAGGTTAAAAACCCAAGCCTATAATGAGGATATTCTTAAAATAAACTACATAATTTTGCTTTCATTTAATGTGAAAAGATTGTATCACTGAATGCCAAAAATAGAGAATCAGAAAAAAGACAGCACTGGGGACAGGGGAGAAGGAATACTCTGCCATCTATTTTTTTTTTTTTAACTAATTGGAATGAACTACAGAAAAAGTAAATCTATACAAGTTGAAATATGTTAAGCAATTATATTTCCCAATAAATCATACACTACTTTTCCAATGACACAACATCCTCTGCAATATTCCACTTAGCCTGCTTATTACTCAGTTCTGTTGGCGCACAAAGCAGGAAAGCATAACCCCTCCATTTTCATATAAATCCAAACTTTTGGTGGGGTACAAAAATTTAGTAGGACACTTATTGATAGCTAGTTCTTTCCTACAGCAAAATTCAGTCAAGTTGGATACCTTAGAAAAGACCAACAAAACATTATGAGTGACGCGTTATTAAAAAATTATACTTCTTCCCCCTTCCCCAAATCTAAATTTCACATCCAACCACAAAAGCCAAGTCAGTTACCAACAAATGAATTAATCCCTAAAGGGACACTAAGATCTGACAGGGGTTGAAATGTGTGTGCAGCACTTAATTTACATCTTGCAAAGAGGTGATGAGACATAAGGCAAGACTAAAGGTTTATAGAAGCATTCAAAAAGCACACATCTTTTATAAAACATATCCCAAAAAAGGCAAGTATGAGAATACCACAGTGGAGTTGTAAACAGAAATGAAGCTGTGGTAAAAAGAGCCTATTCTTACAGTGACAAAATGGTTCACAGCTCACTATTAGAAAGTTTGATTACATGGAATGTTATGTAGATTTCATATATTTGTTAACAACCCATTATAGAAAAGCAGTGAAATGGAAAAATTAGAACAATTATTTAAATAAGTCATATTACAAAGGAAATTTCTGTGCACTTTCTATGGAGTTTTCAAGGTGTTTCTGGTGATTTTGAATTCTGGCCCTCTAATAGCTTTACTAAACAAGCCTGAAAATTGTACAGTGAAATGCTCAGCAGCACTTACAAAGTTTCATCTTCTTCCAGGTATTTCATATCTCCCTTCTTCTCATTTTGGTATGCCACCTTGAATATTTCTTTTATTAGGTGATCTTTTAGAATGAATCATGTCACATTTAATCTTCTATTTTTGTAATGCATTTGTGTGCTATTTAAGCTTGACTTGAGAAGCAGAATTATTGCAGGTGATTTCATTTTGTCACAACCCTCCGGGCATCTTTTGCTGACAATGTTTACTCACACACCTTAAGAGAGGTGCATCTGTCATTAAAAAATTACCTCCCTGAAGTTTGTGGTGGAGGAGGAAATAAAATTTTTGAAACAACAAACTTAAGCCTCATGCATTATGAAAAGAGAATAAAATAATTATTAAAAGGCAGGAAAAGAACTTTTATGAGTTTATTGGGGCGGCATCATACGTTACTTGAAAAGAAATTTGATGGGAAGACTTTTGAGTTGGATTTCAGAAACTGCAATTAAGACTAAAGAAACTCCTAAGCAGGACAAATTACCCATTAACTTGAATGTAAATTGCTATTTAAAATAAAACATCTTTGTTTTACCGCAAAATAGCAGCTGGAGGCATTTACTGTAACTTCTTTCTTATGTGAAGATCTATTTGCTAAATTTAGGTTTTCCAGATTTTTTTTCCCCAGTTACTTTTACTTGGTGTCCTTTCACTGGTATTTTACCTTTATTTGGTGCATGGGGCATCCTCTGGGGGGTTGGCTGAAGGCGGTCTGTGAATTGGGAACATGAAGGACGTAAGAGAAACTTTAGCCGACCCACGCTGCTGGGTTTCTCTCTGACCTAGAGGTGCCATTGCCATGCCACAGCTTATGCTGCACAAGTGCATTTGCTGCTGTCTTTGCCACATGCTCCTAGCAAATAGCAGCTTTACATTCTGTCACTCTTTTTTCTGGCTTGCACTCACCATCTAATGGGCTAAATGTGAAATATACATTCTGAATTACAGCTAATTGGCTTGCAAAAGTTAAGTTAGTGATAGATAATTAAGATGCTCTCCAATCACCCAGGCAATGTGTTTGAATTGGGCACACAAAGCAAGAACTCTGCAAGCATTTATTTGCTACATAACCTTCAGGAATGAAATCCTAGACCTTTCATTTCAAAGTAGCACAAATACTTACCCACACTATTGGGCATTGTCACATGCAGATACTTAAAAAAAAACCCACCAATAAACCATTCCTAAGATTCTTTACACCAAGCAAAACGAAAGCACAAAAATTCTTTCACGTAATGAAATTATTTTAAATCAGGCAAATGAAAGAAATGCCAATACTCTGGATACAATGAAAGAAAGAGAGAGAGAGATTAGAAGTGACAATCATTCTCAGGAGTTTAGATCTCATGAGAAAAGTTAAGATGTGACATTAGAAATTCATGTTCCGTTCTGCCATGGAAGAGGAGTTGCCCACACAAATCAGTGCAGATGCTCCATTTTCGCAGGCTCTTAAGGTTACAGGTGTAACTTATTTGCAGGTGTTCACGTGTACCAACATATCTGTGCATAGAGACACACACCCCTCACCCACATAAATGTTTTAGGTATAAAAATCTACTCAGCAATATAAGTGTTTTCAGAATATTTTCAGTGAACTCTTGCCTTAATTCCCAGCCTTTCTGTATCTTATTTTCTTGTGCTTGTGAGCGTATAGACATATGTGAATGCATAAAGAATGGGAAATATGTGCACATATATACGTATACATAAAGAATGGGCAAAATATAATTTTAAAATTGCTAATTGTAAAGATTCTGATTTCAAGAGCAATCAAGAAAAGTAGAGTTCTATTAGTGACCACCTCAGCTAACAGAAATTGTATGCAAGGATATGTCTCCCAATTCATCTCAGGTGAGATGTGGGAAAGTCTTTATCCGTTATTCATATCACTTTAGGACTGGAGATCCTTGAAATTCGTGATGTGAACAGAGAAATTCTGTTCCATTTTGCAAAGTTTTTCTGTAAACTGAGGAGGAAAAAGCCAGTTGGCAAACACATGATTTGCTCTGATTCGTGTTTGTAGAGTTAAGCACATGATTTTAAGACAGCAAACCAAGATTCAGTTTCTCCAGAGCTCTAAACAAAGCAAGCATGAAGATGGAGTTTCTCAGACACAAAAATAAAGCAAATTATAGTATTAAGGATAGCAACTCAAAAGCATATTAGTAGGTTTTCATGCATGTTGGCAAGGAACACTGTGTCAGACACTGCAAAACTGCATGGAAATATAAAAGTAAGGTTGAAAGAGAAAAATTAGTTAACGTTATTGATTATAATCAAATCATAATGTTATCTCTACTGTATGTAGACAAAGGTTAATTTCAGAAAATAAATTAAAATTTCCCCCTCCCCTAAATACAAGAATAGATTCCATATTTATCCAAAGAATTGCAAAACTTACACAGATTAAAGTAGAATTTAAAAAAAGCAAACACCCACCCCCCACCAAACACCCCAAACAATTTACTTACCATAATTGAATTAGGTCGATAATTGTGAGGATATTCTTCAGAGAAGTACTCTGTATTGTGGTCCAGCCTTTGATGCCCTCCATACTCTCCAGCATCAGAATCCAGAAGGATTTTATACTTAAAGGCAACTGTTAAGGAACTATGCCAAATTATTCAATCAAAGAAAGAAATCAAAGCAAAAAATCTAGAACTGCAGTAATGGAAGCATGCTGATATATTCAATATAAAGCAAAAATCATAACAAATCTAAGAAAAGAGTGGAAAAACATACAAAACACATAGAAGTCATATGAAGTTTTGTCCTGAAAATTTAATTTTAGCATAATGACTCCTATTAAAGAGACTACCTGCCAGTCTCTTCTGCAATCTGCCATGAATGATAAGTTTATAGCATTACAGCAGATATGCACAGCACTTTAGGTGACGAACTGGGCTAAAAATGTACCACTAAACAAAATGATGCACTTGAATTGCATTTAACAAGTAACATAATTGTGACCATCAAAATCAATCGGTATTTAGCAATATTTTACAGTCTGTCAGAATATGATCAAGTGTCAATGAGAAAAGCATGTAATTTTACAGAAGAAAACCCCACAACTCCTTTGAGAGTCTTCTGAAAAAAAGTTTGAATTATGACAGAACAGAGGAACAAAAGAAAGAATATATTCTAGGAGAAGGCTTTTTAAGAGACAAACATTCTGACTGCAGTTGTTAAAATGGGTTGAATTATTTAACAAAGCATAGCAATGAGTTGGAATACCTGTAGATACTTAAAAGGATTCTAAATGATTTAGCGAAAAATAAAAGATAAAGTTGAAACAAAAAAGTCAGAAAACATAAGGAAATAAATGGGGAAATAAAGAGCTAATTCATATTTAAAAGTCAGTTTCTTCCTATATGGGACAAAACCAAATAGAATATTTTAATTTTTTTATTATTTCAGTAGCTTGTATTTTCTTGATTGGACATAATTAAAGCATCTTTTTCCCTCCTGAAGTTACAACAGAAAGCAATCTCCACTCCCCACCACCCAAAAAAGAGAAGGAAATAACAGTGCTCTATAATCCACAATCTGTTTCCTCTATTCTAAGCTGTGGAAGAACCTTATTTTCCTAGAGCTTATATTTAATAGGATTAGGGATGAGTGATGAGTGAACTTTTTTTTCTTTCAAAAAAGTCAGTGGTTCCTAAACTGTTCCTGGGCTTCTGTGTTTGCCCAACCTTTTGAAAACAGGCCTGCTCAAAACCTGAAGGATTGGGATATAAACAGAATTGTTTCCTAGTCTCTTTACACAACTCCATCAGATGAGCTGGGAAATTTCCCAACCACCAGCCTTACTGATTGAAATCTCTAGTGACAAGGAAAGCTGAAGCATGACATCACGCAGAAGTAATCACAAATTTACTCCGAGACACTCCAGTCTAGAAGGTTGCAATGAAGAAAAGCAAATGCACATGAGGAAAACAGCAAAGCTGTCAATTATCTCCCAAACCACAAACAGTAACTAATCCCTTCCCCACAAGTGTTTGCAGCAAAATGAGAGAATGGTCCAAAGCTGCCAAGCTAGTTGTTGACTTCTACAGGGCAGGTGCCCAAAGACCACCACATTCTCCAGCAAAATCCTCATGTTTGTTATCGTTCCTTATTTAAAAAAAAAAAAAAAAATTTGGAAAATTATACTTTGCCAGCTTTAGTCCTCAAAGGCTTTCATGTGCACACCACACACACCTCTCCCCTCCTTTGTTTTATAAAAACATTCAAATTACATTCATTTGTTGTCATGTACAACATGCAAAGCCACAGACTACAACACCGAGTCACTCTCTTCAGTGTCCTTTCAGCAGCAGCACTGTCTGCTACCATTCCACTGCATTTTTTATTAACATGGCAGGAGAACGTCTCCATTGAGCATTTCACACCTTGCTTCTGCAATCTACGCTCCACGTTACATTTAATAAGTTATCAATGTTGTTGAAAGCCCTGACATGTTTAATGATTCCCTTAAAACTATTTACAGCAAATGCCATCGTTATGGCCATGCTATTTTAAAAATGATTAATAAAATTATGTCTGTATTGCCAGAAAGCACTGCTGAAGTTAATATCACCATGTCTTCACACCTATATAGCACATTTTGTGTAAATACTGTTAACCAGATCCTGAATAATAGGATCACAAAAGAATTTTAAGATCCTAACAAATTAGATATTTGTCTGGGAAAAATAACTAGTTTGGTAAACATGTGCATTTGCCTTCCAACTTAAAGCCTCACAAAAAAGCCAGTTTTCACATTTCAGAATTTTACAGGCATCTAGTTTTCTGAAGATTACTCTCAGAAAAACATTAAACAACAGATGTGCATTTTAATTAACTACATAATAGAAGTTTTTTTTATGAAGTGAGGTCTCTTTTGTTTCAGTGACAGTGTTAGAAATACTAGCCTGTATTCTCACTGGAAAAAAAAAAAAGAAACCCTGATTTCTGTTCAGTTTGGTGCTCCAACTAAACTTCCTACCCACTACAAGGGAGGAGAACAGCAAAAGCAATGAACCCTTGTATAGACAGAGCTGAAAATGGAAAAACTGACACATTATCTACCCCATTAATTACTGAATTACTGTGCGTTTACAATGTTCTGAAATACATATTTTAACACAATTTTTAAATTTAATCTTCTGCATGTTTAGTGACACATTTGCAAAGTAAATGCAAATCATAAAATAGGATAATTTGTATTTCATTCCAACACTTACTGCTGATAAAAGAATCCAAGTGGTGCTTGTGGGGGTGATAGAGCCTAAAGTGATTAGACCATTTTGTTTTAATAATTCTTGAATTTCACTGAAAACCTAGCATAATTAACTTTGAGATGAAGGGTACTACTGTTGCTCCTCTCCACACGCTGCTAATTTTGAAGACTAAGGATTCAACCTAGAGGTGACAAAAAGCATATGGAGAGTATTTGGCTAAATTTTGTAACGAAGTTAAGCACCTTGGCCTGATAAAATTCAGTTCAGGATATTTCAATGACAGTTGAAGCCATTTAAGCACTCAACACATCCACAAGTACTGAGAGGGAAGGGGTACTGTCCCTTTTTTCTTCAGCCAAACATGATTTTTGTTCAAACCACACATAAATTTAGAGATATGTCAATTCGTGTTGGTTGGTGATTATAAATATAAAATGCAGATTTACTTTTAAGCCAAGATAACAAACCTTGTTAAAAAAGGGGGGGATATACACATATAGCTTAATTTTAATAAGACTTCCAACATAGACAAAAAATTATTTAACAAAATCAAGTCTGGAATCTCAAAGAAGGAAAACAAGTAGTTTCTGAAATCTTTAGGCCCCTTTTCTGTTCTTTCTCCCTCCTTTCAGCCATGTTCTTTTTGAACAGAGGAAAGAAGGTTTCCATATTGAATTTTCACTGCAGACTGGCCTTGGAATCCAAGCACTATCCCACAGAAAGGCCTAGGCAGTATTAAAAACATAAAATCGGAAACTTACAAATGGTTTTCCTGTTAATATTCAAAGTTTTATCTACAATCAGGAAACTAGAGACTGCTGATCTAGATGTTGATTATTCATCTACCTCAAAACCGAAGCAAATTAGGCAGAAATAATTTGTTAGTTCAAGCTGCCTTTCTCATGAAAAGGCTTCTGAAAGAGCATAATTTATGAAGTAAAATTCCAGCATAAGTACAGAAATGTTTTTCTTTTTCCTTCACATGGCTCAGAAATTGGGCACTAGAATATGCCACTCTGATACTTACACAGACACACAGTGCTGCAAACCTCCGTCTTCTCTCATGCAGATCAAAGCTGCATTCCCACATTAGTATGCTGTATTTCTTATTCACACCTATTAACCTTAAGTATCAACTACCTTGATGGAATTTAGCATTTGACTGATCCTAAATTAAGTCCTTTGTCTCAACGTGCCAGAATTCTACCAGGCAGGGACAGTTACACAACCGCACTTCAAAGCAGCGTCTTTGCCTTCAGCACTCGCACACCAGTGACTCATTTAAATGACCTTCCTTGCTCATTAGAAGCTCTAGGTGCATGCTGTAAATGTCAGAGAGCCTGAATTAATGTGGGGATTTTTTTTAAAAAGTATGTTTTTGCAGCATTTTGATGACAATATTTGTGATTCCTCAGATCAAATCTAGGTATTTGCTTATGTACAACTCTGACTTCAAATCATAAAATATCCTGAGTTGGAAGAGAGCCTCTAGGATCCAAGTCCAGCTCCTGGTCCAGCACAGGACAGCCCCAAGAATCACACGTGCCTGAAAGCACTGTCCAAATGCCCCTGATCTCTGTCAGGTTTGGGGCTGCGACCACTGCCCTGGGAAGCCTGGTCCAGTGCCCAGCCATCCTCTGGGTAAAGAACCTTTTCCTAATATCCAATCTAAATCTGACACAGCTTCACACCATCCCCTCAGACCCTGTCACTGCTCACCAGAGAGAAAAGATGAGCACCTGAATGTCCTCATGAACTCTAAATTCATGTCACTCTGGTATTCATTCGGTCTGGGACTACAGTGCTTTGATACATGCAATGCAAAAATGGCAATATGTAAAACAAAAAAAGCACTCTTTCCCATGACATTTTTTTCCTGCGTTAGCAGTATATGACAACACGAAATGTCAAAATACAAACAGAGATAAGCTAGCAGCAATTCATACTGCTCAGCATTTATGGACTCCCACGCTCACATATAAAATTAAGGTCTCATTCCTTGAATACCTCACACCAAGGTACAGCATCTTAGGAGAACAAGTCGTAGAACAGAACAACCCAATGTCAAGGGAAATAAGTCAAGAGTGAAGACTGAAGTATACGGAGGAAGGAAAAACTGACCCCAAACCGACTGTGACTTTTCATATAGACATTGACTGGCTGAATATACACAGAAACACTTTCCAAACCAGGTGGGATCAGCAGAACTGTAATGTCTACTGACTACAACTTCTCTTATAAAAGTAGAATTACATTTGTTATGTATGCCAACAGCCTACGAATACAGCTGAAAGAAGAATGACATTTTCAGTGAGTTCAGAACAGAGGACTGCCTACAAAAATGCAGGCCAGGCAGGAAGCTCTGTACTTTTAACATACCTGGTAACATATCTGAAGAGCTCTATATGAAAACAGCTTAGAGACATATATCACTACAATATACTGATAGGCCAAAGCCGTCATGTGTGCACTCATTTGACTAGTTCAAGCCACAAAACAAACTTAAACCTAAGTAGTGAAAGGATCATCCCATTTCCCACAATTCCCAATATCATTCAGAAAAATGTTTAATTAAAAACCATTTAACCAATATATTATAGCAATTTGTCTCTTCTGGCTTATAGCATCAAAGGGTATCAAATTAAAAATCCACTAATTTATCAAAAGAAATAAACTGACTAACAACAAACTTTTGCTTTTAGGTACTTCCTCTTCATGTCTAAGTTTCAAAGAGATCATAAAGATTTCCTTTTCAAGTGAAGAAGTTGTTCTGAGGATTTAATATCACAGTACCATATGTCCTAGTAATAGGACATACTTTTTTGAAGTCTTAGGTTACATTAAAAAACTATACATAAAATTCATGGTTCTAATTGCAGGAGAGGAGTTAGGAAAAAAACCCTAATAAACATTAAAACACCTCAACATATTTAAGGAAAATAGATAAGGAAATTCCCCTAGATATTAAATAGCTCCTCTACTCTTCTCTGGTGAGCTCTGCCTCCCACAGGGTACTGTGTGCAGCTCTGGGATCCTAAGATAGGAGAGACATGGACCTGTTGGAGAGAGCCTGGAGCAGGCCATGAATGTGATTAGAGGGCTGTGAAGACAGAAAGAGCTGGGGTTGTTCAGCCTGAAGAAGAGAAGGCTCTGGGGAGACCTTACTGCCACCTTCCAGTACCTGAACGGGGCCCAGAAGAAAGTTGGGGACAAACTTCTTATCAGAGCCTGTTGTACTCAGACAAAGGGGAATGGTTTTAAGCTGAAGGAGGGTCAATTCAGACTAAATATAAGAAAGAATTGTTTTACACTGAGGGTGGATAAACACTGGAACAGGTTGCTCAGGGAGGTGGTGGATGCCCCATTCCTGAACACATTCAAGGTCAGGCTGGACAGGGCTCTGAGCAACCTGAACTAGTTGAAGATATCCCTGCTCATTGCAGGGACAAGATGGTGTTTAAAAAGTCCCTTCCAATCCAGATTACTCTACGATTCCATGACTGAACTAAAGCAACTGAAATGTGGAATTACCCAGAATGGCTGATAAATAAAGAGTGGGCAGTGTTTTAAACCGTCACAGTAAAAGTCAATAAGTTGCGCTTGGCAAAGGACTTGAAAGAAACTGAATTTGGGCAACTAAAATTCCTCCAGAAAAATCAGCTTTAATTTTTGGAATCTCCCTCAACACTCAGAATTTGGACACAAATGCAAAACCAGCCAATTACTTGAGTAATCATTTACTGCTCAGCTGATCTGAGAGCACATGCTCAGTCCACCCAGTTTTAAAGTAGAAATGTACAAATACAAACTTCCTGAGGAAGGTTTGCACTAATGCACTTTCCTGTGTGACTCCATGCACAGCATCATCCCACTGTGATGGCTTTCTGTAGTTTATTTAAGAAGTAGGAGTTACTTGCTTTTTCATGCCTCAACAGAATTCCAAAAAAACAAAGTATCACAGGTCTTTAAATTGCAATTTTTACTTTTGCTTTCTACAAACCTATCTCTTATGAAGAAAACCAATTTTTAAATTAATTTTTTGCTGTACGCAAAAAATTAAAGCAAGATTATATTGGTGACAAATAAGTGATTTCTTACCTTTTAAATAAAGGTTGCATTCATATTAGAAAAAAAAAAAGAAATAAAAACAGCTTTCAACTTCTATAATTTTTATCACAAGCAAAACAGTACAGAAAAGGATATTTTCCTGGAGTTTCAATACCCACTCTGTAGTCCACATAGCTTTGGTATGGATGGAAGTTGAAAATAAAAATGAGACCTGCTCTCTCAAATGCTATGACCTTATTGGATTCATGCTTTTCACTCACATAGGCCTAGGGAAAAAAAAAAATCAACACTTTAAAATATTTAATTTCTAACTGAATTAACAAAACCAAGAAAAACCCCACTGCTTCTGTACCTCATTTCAAGTAATATAGGTAAATATTGAAGCAACAGAGATAAAGGAATTAACATGCAAAATGAAATTATTTATCTATGAAATGTCATATAAAGTTTTTGATTACTAAACTGTAGCTTACTTTTTATAAGGCAACGTAAAATTAAAGAGGTAGGAGCCTGTACAGAGCACTTGAAAAATTCTTGCTCAAAGATTGCTAACATGGTCTTTTCAGCACACTTTCCTTTAGTAAAAAATGGATTCCTTTCGTCAAATGAAATCTTCGACCTACTTGTTATGGGGATCTGCACACATACACTGTTATTAACTTGGAAAATGAAGCACTGGATATGGTTTTTTTGTTTGTTTTTTAGAAATCTGTGTAAAAACCAGGTTTGATAAGCTACATTAAATGGCTGCACATACCACCTTTGTACTATTTGCTCAAGCCATTAATCAATAAGTGGATATCAATTAAAAAAATTCTTTAAAGTGGATTATGACTAATATGAAATAATTAACTACTAAGGAATTATAATAATTGAGCTTCTTTCATAAAAAATACAGTGTGATACTAGTGTAAAAAATGCAAATACAGAAGTGGCAGGTTGAGGACTGGGAAAGTACAACTTACACTAGACTCTATTGAAAGTTCTTCCTCAGAAATGGAGTAATTATTTTTATAAAGTGTAGTGTCAGAACAATTTATACTTTTTGAAAGCAATCCTTGGATTGGATTACGGACAATTCTATAGTCTGCTTTATCCAATCCACAGTTACTAAATAAAAATAGGAAAAATAATAGGAAAAGACCTTGCTATAAAGCTAAAACAAAACTGTTTCAGGTTTCTATTATCTGTGGAAGATATTTCAGTGCTGTGCTTCGACAACTTGAAATATATGGTGAGGCATTACACAGCGCATAATAAAGTACTGGTTAAAATTTCAGCATGCAAATTTTGAAATGTTGTTACTCTACACATGCACCCAACTGGTGACTAAAACTTATCATTTTGTATATACAGCTTACCTGGGGAGATGCAAGCCAGCCAAATCTTTCCTCCAATTTATTCATATCCCTATCAAAGGCGTTTAGGAATTTATAGCGAAGAAGATCATCCTCAGTAAGATTAAACTGTCTTCTGGCGTAGTGGTAGCTCTCATTATTCCCTATTCTGGGGAAGTCAAGCCATTCTGGATGTCCAAATTCATTACCTGTATTTAAAAATATTAAGGATCTGTGAAATCAGATCTAAGCCTGCAGAAGCAAAATATATTAATGAGTATTTCCTTTCTACAAGTTTTAAATTCCACAGAATCTGCTTCTACACATAAAAAAGTCATTTTATTATTATCTCTCTCATTTATTTATATGTCTCTCAGAACTTCCATTCATGTTAGCAAGTTTGTTTGGCCATTAAAACCACAAGAGCAAAATATCCATGGACTCCAGGGGAAGTATAAAGTGATGAATGAATTATAAACTCCATGCTATCATGCCATGCTTAACAATTTCCCAAAAATTTTTGTGTGTAGCTAAGTACCATTATGTCTCAATTTGATTTTCTATAGTAGCAGCTCCACAAGTCTGCCAGTCTCACCCAGATTATCTAGCCCACAAAACTACTGAGCAGACTTCTCTTGAAGAGAAAGAACAGGTTTATTCGGACTTGGATCACATTCAAAAAGAAGGAAAAAGGTTGACATTTAATTAAGAAAAAAGTTTAGCTTCTCTTATGTAGAATCTCCAAAGCAAATCTCAGCTGTCAAAGCTAAAGATTCAAAGCAAGACCTCATTTGGGACTCAATATTTTGAGTGACTTTAACATATCCAAAGTTTTCTTGGTTGATATACTGTCATTATTACAGTTTGAGACAACTCCAAATGCATTTAATAATTCTAACTCATGCTATGACCTGCTGTCCTGCAGACTCTCAGTCATTTTGGACTCTTCATTTGACACAGGATTAAAGGGTATCAATTACCTTGCAAGCTAAACACTCGTTTCAAAGCCCATGACAGTTGATTCATGACAAACATTTCACAGATTACACAACACCCACTCACCATAAAACAGAAACAACGCGTACCTGGAAATATGTATGGAAAGTAACATGATGAAACTTAAGAGGTTTTCTACTAAAATAAACAAAAAAAAATAATAGACAAAGAAAAATCCTAAACATTTCTACAAGCTGTCACTCAAGTTTTGTCAGTGAACTGGAGCTTTGTGGGCCAACAAAGGGCAGGGATGCCAAGGGAAGGCAAGAGATTCCTGGCTGGATACCCAGCGTGTGCATCCACCACCCATCTGCTGTCCCACCCAGCCTGCACTGCCTAGAAGGCCTGGAGGATACAGGCAGCAGTGACAACTATGAACTTCCATTTGTGAAGGGATTTTTATAATTCTGTGCTTCACAGGAACAAAGAAATGAACAGAGAACAAAAGAGAAAGGCCTCATACATATATTTAGGAGAATCCTTCAGAGTGGTATCTGCTTTGTAAATGAACTGACAAGTTGTAAATTAAATTTTCTATTCAAAAGCTAAACCACTAAATTTCATATTCAGCTCAAAACTGGAGACAAATATAAAAGAATCAGAATCACAGCAGGACTTTCAAAATGACCTTGGAATAATGTTGGACTGAGCTCTTAAACTGTGCTAACAATACAGTTTGGAAAATGAGGAAAGATATTGCTACAAAACAGACACTGTATCTAACCAAACTCAATATTCTCTGAAGAGCTAGGCAAGGTATTACCTTCTTTCGTGATTTGCACGCTATTGAAAAGATGAACTACATGAGATAGCTCAGCTAAAGACAGCAAAAACATCAGAAAGTCAGAGATGATACATATCTTGAATTGATAGGCAAGGAAATCATACCTATTTGTTCAAGAAAAAAAGAAAAATGGGTGAAATAAGCAATAGAAGATAGCAAATAAATTAGACTGAACTAGCCCATAATTTCCATGGATTATTTCACTGTAAGTAGAGCATGCTTCCTTCAGGTTTGTAATGCATAACGACTCCCTCACCTCCACTTGCTTTGCCTATTTCCCCACCACAGTAACTAGCGTGGTTCCAGTGCTGTTTTGTTGTCTTGGCTTTTTGAAAAGAACAATATAAGTGGAGCAAAATACTTAAAGCAGTCTTAATTTCCTAACTATTACTAATGGCTATTAAGAGAAAAAGGGAATTTAGCACAGTGCAATTTGACAAAAGACTAAGATACTTTCTGTTGCCAAAAACACAGGCCAAGGTCTGTGTCTATGAGCACCTTCTGGACAATATGCTCCTGCTTTTGTACTAGTTGCTTGACTGTAAAAGAGTCACTTGATTTCTCTTTATAGGAAGTAAATGTATTCATAAATTGTAACAGAATGAATTCAAGTAGTTTTGGTTAGGTTTTTAAACTGTGGTAAAGGGAAAAGAAAGTAACCTTTAGGATGCATCTCCATCTTGTGATGCATTAAGGCCATGCATCCTATAAAAACCCCCACATCTAATACTATTTTTTAATTGCTATTTTTTCATAGTTTAACTTCATAACCAGTGACAGGAAGGACTAGGAAAGGAAAGGCACAGATAAGTGACCAACACTTATTTCCAGAGATAACTACTGGTTCAGTAAATGTGAAGCATGATCTGCCTCCTTCCCCACGTTACACTTCTCATCTCTGACAAGAATCAGCAACATTCACTTCCATGTTTAGAGGTTTTCACAATTATCAAGAAGTGCTACTGGGATTTCTTTTCCTCCAATTAAATTACTGTTTGTAAAGGTCCAAACTACAGACTGACAAGAAGCCAGCTGCCACAAATGATGCAAATCAAGACAATGGAACTAACGTGGGGGAGGCAGAGAACAAAGCTGAAATTAACTGAAGTTTTGATTAGAGAAACAAAACAAAGACAAATCCTTGAAGAGCAATGCATGCTAATTTTATCTAGGAATTAATTGAAGTTTGCTATTTCCTGCATATTGCGCACACTGGACAACTTTATTATGTACAAGATTTCAAGATCACAATTCCAACAAATAAATTAACTTTCTCCCACCACAATGAAAATTTATGTCACCCTTGTTTATGAGGCTAGAAATGCATTTACACCACAAAGAAGTTAGGCTGCTGTAGATTCTTTTGAAGTTGTGCCCCACAGGCCATTAAAGTTTTCTTGATCTCTCTTCTTTAGACATCTTTAGTAGCAATTCTCTCTCAAAGAATCAGCCTAAGCAGAACTGAAGGGATATTTAAAAGATGGAGCAAGCAGTTTCAAGAGATGCCTGGTTTTTGGAGTTTGCATTTTGAATTCAGTATGACACTAAATACTTTAAAAGCAGTTAAAACAAGTAGTTTATTTCATACAACAAAGGTAAGAAGTTTAATTAGGTGTGTAAGGCTAAACAAGGTTTTAAATGATCTAAAACACTATGAAAAGATCTTATTTAAAGCTGACAAGCTGGAGACTGGACACATTGGGACAAAATTCCAACAGCTCCACCGTAAGGTATATCTATCAAAGTATGTGGAGTTACACCAATTTACAGGAGCCAGATAATTAAGTCATCCAGGAGCTGTAACTGGTTTGAATTTAACTTCACTACCTTTGTGAACAATGATGACAGTGCAACAATCTACAGGCTATAAATAGAATCAATGTAAATCAGGTCTAGATAGCATATGGTATTTATCATTATTTCAAACAATAAAGACTTCAAACAATGAATCCTCATTTTCTCTCATTGCAAAGCTCTTGGGTGTTAAGTAATTCTGATACTCTGTATTTACTCATATTTGTACCAATCTTCTTAACATTCATTACTACCAAGCCCAAACAATAAACACTATACTGCCTCCGAATGATGAGAGAATGAGCCTCACTGTAAGCATTCCTTTAGTCTTGTAATCCATGCAAAAATAAAGTGAAATTTCAAATGGACTCCTTCTGAAGCACCTGGGTTAGATGACACGAAGACTTTAATATTTTTTTAATCCTCTAGCATTGGTATTCAATGACATATTGGGTCAGAAAAGACTAACACAATCAATTCAGGCAAATTACATTTTAACTTCTGCATAAAATCCAGGCTAGAGGAAATGTCTAGTATGAGGTAATGGTAGAGAGGGCAATTGGTAAAGCCAGTTCTGTGAAAAAATGCGTTTTTCTCCCATTTTCTGAAAATACCAGATATTGTCTCCTCCCAAATTATGAAAGATAAAAATCAGTATGAACACCATATTTGTTTTGCAGCCTGGATCTTCCATATTTCCTAGGGGATGAAGGGAGGGAATGCTCAACCTTCTCTGTATTAAAGGATTGAAGAATGCATCTCCACTGAGGTGATACAGTCATGAGGAAACACAAGGATGCCTCCAGTGTATCCAAGACATGGGAAAGGATTGAGTCCTTAAAATGCTTGCCCTAAATCACACAGGGACACAGTACTCTGTGCAGGGATAAAATACCTGTTGCTTCTCTCCCATTCCCACTTCCCCATCAAGGGTTGCTCTGTCTTCACTCATTTCCTACTGATATTTAAAAGTTGGGAGCTATTGTACCACACAATTTTATAACATTGATAAAACAGTTCCACCTTCTTAAAGGAGATAATTTGCCAGTTGTTCCAACAAAAATGCCAACCATACTAAATGGCATTTCTCAGTTCTCATATTTCAAACCCACACCTCTCTTTTGTCAGATCAATCAGATCAGAAAAAAAACCCAAACCAAATAACAAGAAATAAAGCAATTCTCCTCAGAAGCACCAACTCTGCGCCTATATTAGGAAGGGCTGGATGGCTGAGAAGATTTCTTACATAGAGGAGTAACCAGACACAGGCACAGACAGGATATAGCATTGCTTACCATGACTTATTTTTCAACAGAAGCAAGCATATGATGATTATGCCCACATGCTGATATTTAGCAGAACTATATTTACAAAGGAAAAAACCCCAACATTTATCTGGAGTAAACTACTCTTTCATTTACTTATTTTTAGTGTTCCATCAAAGGAGTATTCAACAAAATATTAGTGGCCTCACTGACAACAGTATTCAGCTCCCAAAGGCAGTTGAATGTTTTCACTTGAATGTTTACTGAGCAGAACAAGAGCCTCTGCAACTCACACTAACAGACAAGAAAAGAAAAGACTATCAAGAGAAGTTACCTAGACTAGAAGGGTTCTTGAGAGGGTAATTATTTTATTAATCTACTCTTTGAAACTTGCAGGCCTGAAAGTTTACATTTCAGCCCCCTTTTCCCAGTGCAGAATAATATATTTCTGACTTACAACTTACTCAACCCCCTCATATAGTATTTAAAACAATAAAGTGGCAATTAAACTCTTTGTGGTGCTTTTACACTGAAACAGTTCCCATTTTCCTGTTTCCTATTAGCTGCATCCTGGTAAAAACAAGAGACTGACTTTGATGCCGTGACATTTCCACCAGGCTCTACGTGAACACGCACAGTATACATTATTTAGTCAACCGCTTCCAAGAGCTCACTAAAATATTTAAGAACAGAAATATTGCACAACACATTGAAAAGGTTAAAAAAAAAACCCACCAAAAAGCAAACAGACAAAAAAAACCCCAAATCTAACAAAAACATATAAATCTGTATCAAGAAATTTTTTCAACAGAAGATGCAGTCAGAGATGTTCTAGCTAAAACTTTCAGCATGGTGAACTGCCAAATATTGACTGGTACCACAACCGACAGATTAATGGGCTTACAAAGTGAATTTAGGACAAGGCTGGAACAGAAAGAGGTCCAAGAAAGGTGGCAAACCTTTTGCCCTGGGATATTCAACAAATAGCAGTTTTCTTGCTGGTATCAGTAAGAATTTTATTGTCTAATTTTGAAAAAGCATATAAAAGATTGAGGAAGAAAATGTAAACTGAAGAAAAAGACCATTTAAACAGTATTTAATGCATAGGAAAGTTAAAGCTTTTTATGTTAAGTAAATCAAAAATGAAAGTTTAGTATTATTATCTTCTTGTTACAGGAACAAATCTAATTACTTAAATAACCATGCATTTGCTAACAGCACAAAATGAGAACATTTTAAATTAAAATTTGGAATAAACTTTAAACAAAGTAGGGGAAAAAAAGGCAATCTAAAATAGATGTCAGTAATCAAAACAAAATGTGTATTGTGAGAAGCCCCAGTTTTCTTGAAACACTACAAATCAGCCATCAGAGTATACTTCTGGTTGCAGGTCTAAAACTCTCCTTACCTAATATCCTCAAAGGAGTACATTCCCAAGATTCTTCCTAGACTCACATATCACTACTTTGAGATTAAAGCTTCTTTCTGCCAGCTGCCTCCTGCCCTGCACCTGAGGCTGCTTCAACCCTGCCATACTGAGAATGTATTTATAAACTTCCTAAAAACATTTGCTTTAGAAAACATCTTCTCAAGACCTTTGCAATTTTAAACATCTCTCGTCTGCCCTTGTTTTCAGTGAACCTGGGTACTTACTAAGGTGTTTTCAAAAACAGAATTATGTGATTACTGTAAAAGTCTTTGAAAAGGCACAGCATAATACTGCTTCACTGCCTTTTACTCAAAGAAATGGAAAACTCCAAAGAGCCACTACAGTACCTGAAGTGGTACCTGGGCACTGTTGCACAGTTCTTAAAGAGTGCAGAGACCCTTGATGCACTCAGTCTCAAGGCTGCCAATGTGAAGACTCCTCTGATGCAGAAAACCAATCAATGGTATTTCTAAGTTCCCATACCAGCTATGCTTTAATGCAGATAAGAAAGGAGTTGTTTTCTGAATGTTACATAAGTGATTTGTGAATTTGGAAGATACAATCAGTGTTCTGTTTGCAGAAATCAGCACTGTTTCAAAGCAACCTGTTACTGTAATGTCTCCTGCTATGAACTTGCATATACACAAATATAAATAAACATATTATATTAAAAAACCCCAATCAATTGGTGTATTTGTTTCTACGCACAATTCTACACAACACCTGACATCTTAGGCGTAACTAACACCTAACTTAAGCCATACTTTAGACATGCAAGGATATTTGCTTAAGAATTAGTCAAAACAAACAGAAAAATGGCAAAATCAAGCAGAAAAATAGCTACAGAGTTAGGTGTACTGCAAGTGAGCTAGTCCTATTCTGGAACATTTCCAGTGTGCAACATTCTCCCTATAGGAGCCTCCACTGCAACAGGGACCATGCTATCTCTATGTTTTACAGCAGTGCACTCACAAACATTTAGGATGTGCTACCTGTCTTCTTGCTCCTCAAACTCTTTGTGAAAATAACCAAGACAGAAGTTCCTGTTGGCAGGTTACCACTGCTGTGTTCAAATGTATGTTCTCTACATGTATGAGGGCAGCCAGGCTGAAACATGGCTTGCACTTCAAGCACAAGGTTGCAGAGTGACAGCCTTTACTTCAGGAGCTTGTTTCACATTGTCTGATCACATTTCATTGATATCTATTCATTCATAGATCTGCTTCACTTAATAAAGCTGTCCTGGAGTTTGAGATGCCCATCCGTGAGCATGGTCCTCCAGCAGGTCTTTCAAACATGTATAACATGTCCAAGCACTACACTTCACTTGGAGACATGGAACAAGTGGGAAAGTTGTGCAGAGCACCGAAGAGTAACAGAGTAATCTGATATATTTGTGCTGGATGAAGGCTGAATGTGAACTTTCAGTGCTGAAACAGCCCACGTTTTACACTCCAGCACAGTTCCGCTGAATGTATTATTAACCAACCTGCTGTGAGTGAATACAATCCCTATATAATCAGGTCTGGAAATAGTTTAGACTCTGAGACTTGTCTCTGAGGTAAGTTGCAAAGCTCAAAGGCCTTTTCCATGTCCTTGGACAAAGCAAAACAAACAAAAAAATATGCAGAAAACATAATGGAGAGTAAAATTCAATATCCTACTCTCAAAATAAAAGTTTATAGAAAGAAAGGAGTACAAATTTTGATATCAACTTATACATCTCTCATGCAGAAAATCTTGAATGTTAGCAGAGAATTTTACCACACTGAAAAGTGAAAAAATAGTAAAATTATTCTGAAATAAGCCACACATCATATTAGATGAGAAACTTTTTACATTAAAATCCTTCCACATTCCTAATTCATCAATTAAACATCCTGGCAACACACGTCAAAGAAGTTTTTGACCATAATTGTATCTCCCAATTAATCACTGTTCAGAAAATAAAGATTGGGAACATACAGATGTATTTTTCAGTTGTTCAATTACCATGGAGTTTGACAACACCACTCCAGTATAATGTGTGTAGTGCTTGGTCAGTAAATCCAAACCCATCATTTAGGAGAAAGGCAAATATTGTGATCCAGAATTGTATATTAGCAATGTTTCAGAATACAAAAAGTCTTCCAAAATGAGAAGACTTGCAAGCATTTTAAAGTCAGGTTTCTCTTACAGAGTGTCCTCAAATAATTTGTTTTAAGAAAGAGACTCGCCCCAGCGAGCTGATAAAAAAGCATAGCCCTGGCAAAACCCAGCCTTCCGACTGTTCAGCAGGGCATTTTCTTTCTACAGTTACTTCAATTTCACCACTTAGCAGGAAGACATTTAAAATTTTATTGTGTTTCTACCTCGCAGCAAAAGAATGCATGAGACTGATGCTAAATGATCATGCACTGAGGAATCAAGGTCATATCGGGTTAAGGTTTTGGGGGTTTTTGTTTGCAGTTTGGTTTTGCGTGGGATTTTTGGTATTGGTTTGTTTTGTTTTACACAACAGATGAAAATAAATGCCAAGTACTGACACTGGAAAAGATTGGCCAACTACTCCTTTGGCTTCAGGGCTACTGCTGAGGGATGAATGAAATATGAGCCATCTGTAAAACTCAAACATGCTGGGGAAAATATAAATATTAAAAAAAAAAAAAACAACAACCAAAATCCACATTTTGAGATTCACTTTGTTAATTGTTTAAAATAGTCCTGAGGTAGGATATATCAGCTAAATAATCCATTTTTCTATATTTATGAAGGTAAATGTTATACATGACAGTATACATGAGATAAGGAGATTCATGGAAATAACAATGTGTAGGAAAGAAGAAGCCTCAAGAGTTTCAAATTCTCATTAGGCCTATGCCAAATTAAACAGTACATTTACATCATGATTCATTTTCCTTCTGTTTACTAAGTAAATAAACAGATTAATCAAGTACCATAACCAGTTTAAATGCTATCAAGTGGAAATGATTTCCTGATTTTTCCTCTCACAATAATTTGACTCTTAATCTGGGAAGAAAATTAGCTTTGAAATACACTGATATTCCAAAGAACAAAACTGCTGCTTTGCTGTGCGTTTCAGAAGCATATCCTCAGTGGATGGTAAATATTTATGTTGGCATAAACATTATTAATCTGTATATTAAAAGAATGTCCCTCATCAACTTATGTACTTTTTTTGCATTCATTGTTTCAGAGTCTTTTGCTCCCCCCCTTCAACTTGTTTGTTGTTAGCTTCACAGTTTGGGGCTTTTTTTGTTTTATGGGGGATTTTCTTAAGATACTCTTACATACAAAATGAAAGATGATGAGTAGTTTATGTAAGACCCTAACCAGACACTTGAAAGCAATTTTTCTAAGTCATGTTTGTTTTAGCATATTTCAAAAATCCTAGCATAATAATCTTACGGTGACAGCATAATCTGTTGCAAGATCTCTGCTCATTAGAGTCAGTTATAACCAGGATGTCTAAGGCAAGATTATTTGTATTGTTGGTGGGGTTTTTGTTTGTTTGTTGTTTTTTTCTATGTGGAAATGGATATTGAAATTTTCAAGTTTGGGGTTTTTTTTCAGAAAGAACAGTGAGAGATCAGGATTCAGGGGTCTCTAGTACTTTACCATGCTACCAAAGGGGCAGGTTTTAAGAAGAGTTTCATCTGTCTGATAATCAACTAAACTACTTATGACTATTACTCTTTATATTAAAGTCAACTGCTCTTTAACAGAAAATTCATGGCTTAAACTGAATGCCTTGTCTGTAAATAAGATGTATTAATGAAGTGCACACAAGGTGTGTATTAAAGAGAAAAACCTCTGATGATGTAATCTGACCTGTTCAAGGCAGTAATTGCCCTGGTCTTCTCTCTCCTTCTTACTAGAATAGGGACCAAGTCTCATACAGTTTTCAAAGAGTCATTCTGAACTTCTTGCAAGACACAATGTGTCTATCAGACTGCACCTGAATAATGTTAAAAATCAGAATTCATTTCAAATCATTGAGATGTGCTGCTTCCACAAAAAAAACCTGAAGTCTTGGAATGCTCACTGCATCAGATTTTAAAATTTAGCATAGATTTGCAACTGCTTCATGTGGATGTTATGCATGCACATCTCATATGAAAAAAAGTGTCATAAAATTTGGTTTTTAAGCATCTTAAACCTGATCCTTGAGCCATCTTTAGTCATGTCTCAGAGCATAAGAACAAAAAAGGAAAAGTTAAAATATCATAGCAATATAACACTTGCATATTATTAAAATTCTTTTATGACTGTTTACAACGCCAGAAGAGGATAAAGAAAGGCTGTAATTAAGAACCAGCCTCTGAAGAGCATCACTTTCTAATAATAATCTACAATTAGTTATACCAGACTAATTGCAGGTCTTCCAGTATGAGTGGCACAGTGGGCATGTGGAGACTGCAACTACAGTTCAGGCTGGGGCAGACCTTTACAAGTATCCTGATGGCCAAATGGGCTGGATTCACAATATAAAGATAGTCTTGGCTCACCTGTACATTAACCAGTGTCAGCTCAACTGAGAAGTGGGAGAAAGAAAAAAAAAAAAAGCAAAGAAAATAAAGCAAAGAAGGAAAAAATTCAGATATTGACCAGCTGGCAACAGTTTTGAAAGCTGAAGCAAAACCACTGCTCAGATAAAAAAGAGACTTAAAAGAATTGGTACTGATGGCACCTTTGCTGCAAGCAGCAGGTGAATTATCAAACAGCCACCAAAATCTATAGAAACTGAGCACAGTTATCCAGGAAGGTGTTAATCTTTTTTTGTTGTTGGGTTTTTTTTGGGGTTTTTTTTGTTTGTTTGTTTGGGGTTGTTTTGGTTTGGTTTGGTTTGGTTTTTTGTTTGGTTTTTGTCACTGTTGCTGTTTTTGTTATGTAAAGAGACAGGAAAAAATAAATCTAACAATATTGTGAAAACAGGCTTAAAACAAGTTGTTCATTAAAATTTAAAACATAATATGGAAACAAACGACTGCAGTGATAGTATCATAGCCTCTCAAAAAGCAGTTGTGGCCAAAAAACCCCTTTCTCCATGTTTAGTTATCCCTTCACATTCTCCTTCCCTTGTACTTCTGAACAGGACATGCCTTAAAAAATCAGCTTTAAGAGACATCAGAAGAGCCACAATATGCCCTGACTTAAGTGGCATAATTCCACTCCCATTCCTTTGGGTAATCATTCTCACCTCAGCCAGAAAGACTAGAGAAAAGATTATGGACATTTGCTCCCTAATAACAGGTCATTTGATAAAGAGCTTTTAAGAGGTACTCAAGAGTATCATCATGCAGAGCTTCTGCCAATTTTCTATTTAGTCTACCAATTTTCAGGGTTTAATACAGAAAATTTTTCAAACAACTGGGAAATCCAAGACCCAGTAACACACTCCATTTCCTGATGATGGGCACATTCAATAGGTAACTCCAGACACATAATAGCATGTACATTAAGAACTCTAGTATGGGGCACACCACTGAAAAGTGATCCAGTGCTCTTCCCTACTGTCCCTGTGGTGCAGGTGGGAGGAAAAGCTGCATTTTGGATGGTGGAAACCAAAGAAGGGATAACTCTGAACAAATGTCTTCAAACACGAAGCTAATTTTCGTCCAGAGTCATTCCCACGAGGAAGGAAGGTACCATGAAGTCAGATTGGTTATCTGTCTCCACACATGATTTTTTTTCAAATAACTTTATTCAAAGGAGGTTAGGAAACAAGTACGTAGTTGTAAAGGAACAGTCTAGAACTGTGAACTTTCAAGATTCAACTTCTAATAAAAAGAGGTTCACCATGAGCCATCCACTCTGTTCATTCCATTATCTCATGCTTCTTTATTTGCAGATGACAGCTATCCCTTCTGGCTTTGAAATTCAACTATTTGCTATACACACAGAGGCAAGCATGACAGTATTCATCTTATGCTCAAAACATATTTAGATTAGCCCCAAGACCTGAATCAGCTGAAGGCATAGCTGTGAGCCTTTCAAGACATAACTAACTAATAATTTTAGATTTTTCTTGTGACACCAAGTTAATGGACAGAAAACAAATTTACACTGATAAATGAGAATCAGAGTAGAAATTATTCCTAGATTACATTACAGCTGCTTAAAACCTGATAAAATTTTAATTTGTTTTTCAGTTTTGAAACAAATACTTCTGAACTAGTATACAAGGTAATAAAAGCCATCTCATTTAGGTAGCCACCACTAACTTTTTCCTTGATCAACTTTTTACTAAAAACGTATGTTCATATGTATTGCTCCTTTCCCTACCCTAAAGTTTCACATAACTGCTGGAATTTATGCATTATTATATAAAATATAATAATATTATATACATATAATATGCATGCATTCATTTTTTAAAAATATTATTTCCAAAGATAGTGTTTCAATTCACTGAAATAGGAGTGCATTCAAAGCACTACACTTCATGCTGCCATTGCACTGTACACAAAGAAGTGATACAGCTTTCTTAGGGGCCAAGCTGAAAATGTACTGCAACCCTATTAGGCACATAATGCTTTCTGTGCCTTTAAGACAAAACTTCTTCATCAAGGGAAAAAGTAAACTTTGATCTCAGAAAAAAACCCCAAACCTGCTTCCATGTCTGAAAAGTGTTGTTACAACTGTTTGAGGAAAGCCAAATATGTACAAACACTGAAATGATTTCTCCTCTCCCCCTCCAGCAATGCTGTACGGAAATTCAAAATGACAAAAGCAAAACACAAAACACAGACAAGAACCCATTAGAGATTTCTTGCACAGAGACATTTTGAATTGGACATATGAAATTTCTCAGTAATGATTTTTCATTCCTTTGTGGGTTTTTTCCTTAAAAAAATAAACTAGCTCAAGTGATAAATGCTTTAGATGGATCATCTATAAAAAAGGGGAGAAGAATCCTCTGAAACAAGTAAAATTACACCTTCTATCTGCAAAAAAATTATTTGCCAGTGTCATTACTCATTTTGTTTTGTTCCATTTCACTCCTTTACACAGCCACATTATGGTGGTAGCTTATTTCAATACTTGTTTTCTTATTTAGATCTTAATGGGAACATTTTACTGTCAGAAAACAACATATCCTTTGAAAAACCTAATATGTCATGGTAACAGCAGGAGGGAAGAATAGAGACAGGGCCCTAACAGGAGCCTAGTAAAAACTTCTCATGTCCCTGAGCCCAGCCTCCGGGGTATCTCAGACATGGATCACATCACCCATTTATAAACTGGGAAATGAAAAAAACACAAATCAAAAACTTACTGAGAGAATATGATGTGTAGACAGCACCTTTATTAAGATAAATTTTATTTATTTCTACAAGCCTCTTCCTGTATTTCAGTTTTCAGAAGCAAGCAATGGATTTAGTTCTCTATTCTTATGTGCAGTGTACAAACCAAGCAATAGCATTCCATGTCGGAAATAAAAAACTAAAAATACAGTCCTCCTGGCCTACAAAAATAAAAGCAACCAGTAAATACAAAAAGGGACTTTCACAATTTCTCTGAAAACTTCAATTAGTTAGTTCAAGGCTGAACTCCAGGAAATGAAAACTATTTCAAATGAAGATACTCCCTGCTTCATATTTAATTAGGACACCCCTTTCCAACCCATAGGAAAGCAGGATATTAATAAACTATACTGTATTTCTAAGACTAGTCACAGCAAGAACAGTAACAAGCTTAGTGCAATATTGATTTTTCTCTCTTTTTTTTTCTCTCTCCAAATGGAACAATAAATTTCACATACTGAGGAAATTTGCCCAAATAAGGCAAGTTTTCCTTTACATCTACTGAAATTATTATGTCAGTACTCTGGCATGCTTATCAGCTTGTGGCTTTGAATAGTCACAGAATTATTACAGATGTCTGCAAAGTCCACCACTAAACCATGCCCCCAAGAGCCACATCTGACAAACACCTCCAGGGATGGTGACTCCACCACTTCCCTGGGTAGCCTGTTCCAGTGTCTGACCACCCTTTCAGTGACGAAATTTCTTAATATCTAACCTAAATTTTCCCTGGCACAACTTGACAGCATTTCTTCTTATCCTATCACTTGCTACCTGGCAGAAGAGACCAACCCCCACCCAGCTACAAGCTCCTCTCAGGTGGTTGTAGAGAGTGATAAGGTCATGTCTGAGCCTCCTTTTCTCCAGGCTAAACAAAATGTACTGAAAAATATGGAGTTTTAAAGACTTAACCACTCACATATTCAAGAAGATATACAAAAAGCTGTTTAAGTACAGCTAAATAGTACACAAGGAGGAAAAAACCATGATAACACAAGGAAAGACTTATGGAAAACAGAATATACATTCACATCATATTTTGGTATCTATAAATAACTAGCACTTGCACTATCTTAGGTTAGCTGAAAGAAAAATGTGAGTTATGGAAGTCTATCCATGTTCAGACTTCTGCACTTTTCCCTTCCAGCAATATTATGTGCAATTCCTCGCTTGCTAAAATGGTGGCAGCCATTAGGAGCTACAAAAAATAACCAATTGTAAAAATAAACAAACGAGAACAGCTCAGCATGAACCAAGTTTTTTGTTTGGTTTTAGGAGCTCAAGATAAATAGTGGAAAAGCATGCTGCCAATCCAAGAGTGTATGTTAACACAAGTTAATGTTTTCCATCAGCTATCCTTTTTTTTCCCATTAATATTTTGAAATAAGACCATGCATTTCTCCACTATGAAGATAAAGGTTGTGAGCTTAAGCTGCACAAAGAGCTGACCTATAATACAACCATCAAGATGATCCAGCCTTTCCTGCAGTATTTTGTATTAACAGTTAGCTGGATTGAAAAAAAAAAATGAGAGGCTTAAGGGAGCTGTTTCATAGTCTATGGATTGACTCTTATATCAGGAGTGAGTGGATTACTAGATTGCTTTTAAATAATCTCTCTAAAAATGCCACTTGAGAAGATATTTTATGAAAATACCTTGCTTGCAGGACCTGCTCTGAATTTCACAAGAAGATCAGAATACTTATCCCAATTGAGTAAAAGTTCTAAGCTTCTGGCTGTAAAAAGACTGCAATAATACTTTTGGTTTTGTGAATAATCCTGTTCTCCTTGAGATATTAGTCACTTGTCCTGTTACTCCTCCTTGCCCTGCACTTTTAAGTTGTACATTAAGACAGAAGTGGTTTATATTCAACAAGGCATTCCAACTCAAAAGGTACCTGTATTATTTGGAAAAAAAAACAATCTAACAAAACCCCAAAAACAATCCCCCTCCAACAAAATTCATTTTCTTTTCAGCCAAAAGTATTTTTATTGTCTTCATAAACTCCCTTTCTAATTTACTCCACTATAAATTCCACCTCTCCCTTCTTGAAAGCTTACTAAAATCAGCTCTATTCATGCTCAAGATTAACCTCATAACACTCAACTCTGAAGTAAAACTAAAATGCCTCATTTCCACTGTATTCTCTCAATTTCCATGAGCTCACAGAAAAAAAAAAAAAATACCCTGAATTATGTATAGGAATGCATCTTTTTATCTGGAAAGATGAAGTGACTGTTGTGGGCTAACGGAGCCCTCAGTCCAACACCAACCTGACTGTGCACTCACTGTCCTGATCCTCGTCCTACCTTGCACACCTCTCCTCCCTCCAACACCAGTACACAGCCACCTCTCTGTGACTGATACTATATAAAAACATTCTTCCATTAAATCTCTTGCACACCAAGTGAGTTAGAGCACTTTCAAGCACTTTTTGCAAACTTCAATGAGGTTATAACAAATTAAAACAGAAATGTAGCTCCAAATCAAAGCACATAGTGGTATATTCCAGTGACACCTGATGCCCACAGAGTTTTAAGAAAGAGGGTGTATTTAGATCAGATATTAGCAAGAAATTCTTTATTGTGAGGGTGGTGAGACACTGGAGAAGTTGCCCAGAGAGGTTGTGGATGCTCCATCCCTGGAATTGTCCAAGGCCAGGTTGGATGGGGCTCTGAGCAACCTGGTCTAGTGAAAAGTGTCCCAGCCCATGGTACGAGAAATGGAACTAGATAATGTTTAAGATGATCTTTTGGTTGTTTCCCTTCCAACCCAAAACATTCTATAATTCTATGGAATTTCAAATTGAAGATCTCAAAAGACATCTGAGAAAGACAGGTCAACATTTCTGTAAGATGTTCTAGCACTAATATGCTTTGCTCTGAAGACTTTACCACTTCTCAGGAAAAATAGAAAATACCTTATCTCTTGAAGATCAATGCAAATTTAACTACAATGTTGTTCAAATTCTTAGTCTAGCAAATTCCTCTGTGTGTGTTGGATTGATGGCCTCAAAAAAATTAGGACAATGAGAAGATTCTAAGCTAATAACATCTTGTGAAAATAAGCTCTTGAACACATAAAGACACCTATTTTTTTTTATTCCAATATCATCACAAAGTGTTATCTCAGCTTAAGCTACACTGATTTGAGGAATTAATGACACTACTGAGATGAACTCATTTCAAATTACCTCAACTGCACGCATTAAAATCCAAATTGGAATATTTGCCTAAGGATCTATTCTTCAGACTTTACAAATACAAAATGTCACCTGCTCAGTCATGTCTCAAACCAAGAATTTCTTATGGAGTAACACATGGGGTTTAATTCTGTTTGGCTCTGCCCTGCCCGAAACCAGTCTGAGAAAGAGCAGTGTGCCACCAAAGGTAGGCTTGTGATTAACAGATTCCTCTGCATGCTCCTGCACCAGCTCACTAGAGTCTGATGTTGCTAAATCACTTGACTTGGATCACCTTTCTCTACCTCTTTTAAAACCAGTCTGCAAAGTATAATCAGGAAGAAATTTTTTGCTCTTTGGTAGATGGCTTTGGACAAAATAGTTCCATTTTTCTCTCAGCCCTTTCCAGACTTCTGAGTACAGACAGACTGCAAAAAGGAGAAGTAAAACACAGCTGGGTGTGGTAAGACGCTGCTGCTGCTTCTTTTCAGCACTGGGATTTTCAGAAATAAGTAACTTAAAACAAGTACTGATAAATTATCAGCATCAAAATTGCATGAAGCACAATGAGCAGCAGGGAGAAAAGACAAAAGCTTTAACATCCACATCATATTTACCCCTGATTGAATGGGCATGCTTACCCTTTTTTCCCTGCTCTTACACACAAAGTTCTTGCACAGATTTAGTTTTTATCAGGTACAACACTTCTGTAGATACCTGGCATCCAGGAAATGAGTGACCTCCTGCAGTATTTCATTAATGACACTGATAAACTTAGAAATTAACTTTACTAATCTGCCCTGCAACATGGCAGAGGCCAAGGTCTGTGTGAAAACTACATGCTATTACATGAACTTACTGAAGAAGGTACAACAGAGAGAAAACCCCCCCAAAAAAGTCTACTCTCGCTCAAAAAGGTAAATTATAATGGAGCCCTGAATGCTGGACTTCAGTTTTATCAACAGATAAATTTAAAAATCTTGAAAAAAATACTTGAAAATCTGAAAATATTTTTAATTTCCCTTCAGTTTTGCATTATGTCTTTCAACCAAGGATCCAGAGCACTAGAAGCAGAAGCCTGAGTAAAATCATCTCACAATATCTTACAATGTGAAGGCTCTTTTGAAGCACTAATGATTAACAAATTGTTCATAGAGTGAACCAAGATTTATGCTATTTTTAAAGTAATATGTAAGAGTTTAAAGAATTTCAAGAGTATATAAACAGAAGATATTTCAAAGCTGTATTAGTTTGAATCAGAGTTAACCACAAAATAGAAAGTGTAAGATGGCTACGTTTAATTGTTTACACAATGAATCATTGAGTAAAGAAACCTTTATGCACACCCAGATCTAAAAATTTGCATATGTAGATATAAAAATTTTCTATATATTATCAAATTTAAAAACCTAGCACAGTTCCATGCTATCAGGAGAAAAAATTCTGTCTTTTACTCAAATCTTAATTTTGTACAATGTCTGAAGTCTAATTAAAATAGATTCTTATGTACAAAACTGTGTGTTTATTTGCACAACTCCCAAGAAATTTGAGACGCATTTTTATGACAAAGCTTTTACTACAGAGCTTGCATTCTGAATTTAAAAAAAACAAGAAAGTCTAAAAGCCAGGTAAATCTGTTGATTTTAAATGTATTAGAATTTAACATCAAGAAAATGAAAACAGAATACAATTTGCTCAGAATATTGCAGTCTTTGGCTCTATCGTTAATTATTTTTTTTCATAAAAGGCAGCTAAGTAACACTAATCAATGTCATTTGTAAACAGTTTAATTATAGTTTACTGTAAATAAAATCTGAATCTCATAGTTATGGAAAAAAAAAAACAACGAACAAACACAATTATGACAGGAGAGAATAACAGCTATGTCCTGTAGAGTCAGAAATCCAGGTGTGAAAAAAGCTTTGCATAATTATATGATTTTTTCATAATTTCTGTAATAAATCACATTTTTAAACAAGTGAAAAGAGAAATCCCTCTAAAAACCTGTGCTGAAAACTGTAATCCATAGTACAGTTATAATATATAGTGTAAAGTTATACAAAATTAAAATATATAGAGTCCTATTTCTGTGTTCTTCAAAACAACAACAAATAAACCAACAACAAAGCAAAAATGAGGGCTGTCATACAAACAGAAATAGAACTCTTGTAACTCTAATAATTTAAAGATTTATTTTACAGCTTCATTCATTATTCTTTAGGAAGCCCTCACATCACATCAAGTATTATATTAGCAGACCAGGCTGCATGCATTCACACACTGATAGCAGAGATGTCACAAGTCTGAAGTGTGAGCTGCACAAATCATACAATATTCAAGGCAACAGATGGAGCCCTAGGAACAAAGCTTGAGACACCAGCAGAAGTTTCAACAGCAGTATTTCATGGTTAAATGATGCCAATAAGCATAACGATAAATAAAATAAATAAAATTAAAAAAAAAAAAAATAGCAGTCCCATCCTTAAAAAAACCCCAGCACCTTGTAACTGAAGCACAATGTCAGAATGCCTTGATACACTATAAATCTTCTTCTCCACTGGTAATGCAGTCATATCCAATACCCAGCAGATGTGGGTACAAACTCAGGAAACATCAGCATTACTGATGAGAGAAACAAAGTACCACTCATGTCAGCTACCTCAATTAAGGCTATTCCCTCTACAATCCTGGAAAACCCTGCCTGGATTTCAGTCCATGAACTCAGTTGCAGCAACTGTTGATTCTCAAGCAGTTCTGAGAATGCTGCTGGCTATGAAGGTTTCTGTTTCAAGGTTTCTGCCTTGAGAGGTCATAGTGTGGACATGGATACACCATTACATACAGATTGCTGCTGCTAACAATTTTATTTATTTATTTGAATAACATACACACATGTATAGTGCTTTATTCCGTACACTCTCAAGGAGGATGTATAATCAACTCCCACAACAGATTCCTAATATTTGGACATACTTAATTTGTGAAGAGAGGTGGGATAAGACAGGTCTGTGTGCTATTTAGTTTTAAATTATGAGACAGTCTCTCTCTTTAATTGGTTTTCCTCCAGTCACTCTGTGTTTTGAGCAAGTGTAGAAATGAAGCTTGTTTCAATCAACTCTAAATGAATAAATATTAACAGTTTGCACCTCTAGACCTTGCAGAAGAAACTGTCAAAGTGATTAATGAAGCCTAATATATAAATTTGGATTCTGCCCACTGCCACTGCCCAAGCCAAGTTGTGAGTGGGGCTGCATATGGGGGATTATGCAACAAAGTTGTAGGTGGTCGATCACTAAGTCTCTGAGAAACTGTAGGGAAGATTTCAGATGACACCCTTGTTTTCTACCTTTAAGGGAACATAACTGTTTTCTGTCAGGCTGTCATGGAATTAAAGCACCCTCTGGGACTGGCAGGACATTTGTCACCTATCCCAGGCAAGCATACTAAGAAGGATGACTTCAAACCACCTCTCCTAAAGCTGCAGTCTGTAACAAGAGAGCTCTTCAAGGTTGTTTATCAAGAGGAGTTGACTGGAGTGAGAACGTTTGAAGGGCATCTGCTCTCCCAAGGCCACTCTTTAGGTGATGGTCTAAAAAGTCACCCTGTAACCAGTGCACAGATTTAAGAAGCATAAAAAAGTGATCAGAAGAAAGTGTAAAAATGCAACATGCCAAAGAGAACCAAACTCCCTTAGGTTTAAGCTAAGTATCCGTGGTCTTGATACAATTCCTTTTTCACCTAGAATAGGTAACAATAAAAATAGTGGTTCAAATTCTGTTTAAAGTAACATTCCTATTTATATTGGAAGTTATGCTGTATCATTTTTATTTCAGGTTTTTAATTAATATTCTTAAAGAAAATGGTACACACCTTTTTCACACTGATACTGCTGCTACTGATACAGTTTTTGTACCATGCCTTTTCTTGTTTGTCAATATTTTTTCAAGAGCCTGCTGTTACGAAATTCCTTAGTTTAAAAGTAAGTAGCTGAAAAAATATCTAAGTTTCTCTCCCTAAAATACTCTGAGGAATAGCTGATGCATAGCATTTTATTTTTAAGGGTAAAGAAAAACAAGGTCTCATCACAAGAAACCTCCTTTGGTGCATGCAAAAAAACCTAAGATTAGAGAAGATGGAGGAAACTACTGTGTAAATGAATTAACAAGTGGGAAAGAGGAAACTTAACAGATAATTTTGATAGTACCGAAATAGGTAAATGTCAACCCAAACAGTAACATCATCAGTCAATGCTCATGATGGCAAAAAATGTTCTAGTTACTTCAAATCACTTCCTAGCTATATACTGATATATTAATATATATACATATACAGTCTCAAAAGTTGTTTTCGAGGGAGTGAATTTGGTCTCTGGAGTCTTAATTAAGAGTTGGTATACTATGGGAGAGTCATGAAAAATAGTGCTAGAGGTTCACGTAGGAACTAATCTCCATTCAAATCAATAGATTTGAGCTTAAGCCAATTTCAAACAGAAAAAAAGAATCAAGGAAATGATTGTTAGCAAGATGAAAAGCAAGACCCTACAGTGGCATAAAACAGTAAGTATTTGTGCTATGAAGGATCTCAAGGACCCAAAATGCTATTTTGGGTATGTATATTCAAGTCATTAAAACAACTACCCTTGCTTGTCTAAATCTAGACATGCAGATGTATCTTGCAAGATAAGGAGAGACCATGGAAATAAGTCCACTGAAGAACTGGCAGAGCTGTTCTACATGTCCTGCAGGGTTTCCCTAAGTGCAGGGCACATGCAATGAACAAGAAAATAGAAAAGGAACATTTAAAGAACAACAATTACTGTTGTCTACAGCTCGTCTTCAGGGGCAGAAAGAAAAATGAAGCAAAAAGAAAATGCAAGGATGCAGAGACTTTTGGTAAATATGTGTGAGTCTTTACACTGAAGTTAAACATTGCTGGGTAACAACAGTGGTTGTTTTATTTTCAAGCTGAGATCAGAAGATTCTTGTAATACTCTAGAAGTCTTATAAACCGTTCTTCTAGTCCTTGTTTAGTGATTGAGGAATTATGCTCAATCTCAAGCCCTTTTGTTACTTTGTAGAGGACTAAAATTGACAATTAAGAATTTTAGACAGATACAAGGTTTTTATTTTGGATTTGTTTTCAAATCCTGATATTAGGGAGGGCAAAGATCTATGGCCCTAAATATTTTTGCGTATACTTTTCTGGTTCTAAGTTAATTAGATGTGTATGGTATTCCAATATCACTACAAATAAAAATACTTGAGTAGGGAGTTTTTTATTATTTACAATTAAAAAGACTACCTTCACTATTTAATATACACACATTGTAACTGCTTGAGCCTATAAGAGTCAATAAAGTTCAGACACTCAAATGTGCATTGTCTGTGTCAAGGTCTTAATAGAAAATTAGTAAAGAAAGAAACCTCTTAAGAAGAAAACATATGTGCTCCTAACTAAACACTGTGCAGAAGAACTTGGAATTTTAGTGATTTCCTAAAATTCTGTGACAACTTCCGACTTGTAGCTGGCCTGTCTCAGTATTAAAATCTGTCTAAAACAGGAGCTGGGTTACACAAACTACAGCTATATTGGGATTGTTGCTCTCTACCTGCTCTGGAAGAAGAGAATTTAGACACAGCAAAAGTTTCAAAACAATTGCTACTTTTTTACTATTACTATGAAACAAACTGGCCTTCCAGAGAGTGCATTCACTGCAGCAGGACGTTTATCATTGTTATTCTCATTTTCAGCCAAGCATATGGAGTTTTTCCCTTTCTAGGTTAAGTCTTCCATGCCAGATGCACACACGAAGCCCAAGAGATCACTTGGAAAGCTGCACATAAAACCAAAACACAGACTGGAGGAAAGAAAGCTCCCAAAGGTTTTTGCTACAAGGGAACCAATTTACTGAAACCACAGAACTTTCCTATCCACATTTAAGTTTGCATACATCACTCATTGCCAATGCTGGGATATAAGCAAGTGGGAAGAAAAATAAAAGCCTCCAGTGAAAATTAAACATCCAGAAACATGAAAAATAAGAATCACAACGTCCAGAATTTTTGCAGTGATTTCCTAGAGACACATGTAAGAAGGACAGAGAACCATCCAGTGTGAAAAGTGAGAAAGATGAGAGAAAGCTACAATCAGTGTTTGATGCACAACTTCTGTCAACAGGAACCTGCTTGCACATATGGATCCCAAATAATGCTCCAACATGTGTGTAATTAAATATTATTCCAGATCTTCAAAGAGAAATTCCAGCATATATTTGAGAACACAGATTTCCACTCCTGAAACAACATTGTTTAGATGAGGTTTGTTTTTCCTTAAGGTGAGTAAAGCATTGAGAAAGCAGGGTGTTTCTTTGCTGTGTTTTCAGAGACAGAAGGGACAAGATTCTTAATGGAAGGACCTAGGGAAGCACAGAGGCACCTGGAATGCCTTCTCCAGGCTTTGTGAAAGATTTCCACTCCTTCCCCCACCCTACAGGAGGCTTCTCTTTCTTACCTTTGGCATTCACACAAACCTTCAAGTTAAAGAACTCATTTCTCACTGTATTTGATTAACTGGATAGCACATTGCAACATGCATTTTAAGTCCACAGCATTCTGAATTTATGTGTTTTCTCCTCCAACAGTTATTACAGTCTTTTCACCTTTTACATACAGCAAACTATAATGTAGTTAACGGAACCATTTGCAGTACTCAGAGATACCCAATATTAATTGCTCAATCAGCCAGCATTGACACACTGGATTTAATGTGCCACATTGCATTACTGATTATATTTCTAATCTTATTAAGTCAATCTGGGGCGAAGACACCTGCAGTTTAGCTGAAGTATTTTGTAAACACCTGCCTCCTTAACTATTGTAGTACCACTACTTTGGATGGAAGCAGACACCTCATACCTTGAACATTTTGGTGCCTGATTGCACACTTCATAAATATTTATTTCATTAACTCTTCTTCACTCGTAAGAAAAAAACCCCTGCATTTTATTGGAAAGAATAGTTTTACTAGTATTGCATGTAGTGAATTAATTTGTTCTGTACCAAAGTTGCTTCAATTCTTTTTAAGAAAATCAACACAGTATTTTCTGAGTTTTCTCCTAATACAAAGAAAGAGAACATGTACCAGTACAGGTATGCTTAAATCCAGTGTCACTGTTGTCTTATGTTCGCCAGTTTTTTAATCAGAAAATATGATGTTAAATACACCATTATGGAGGAAGGGCAGTCTACATCCAACAGTCCCCTTAGACTTTATATAACAAAACATTTAACCACAAAAGTAGAAGACTAAGCTAAAATTTCTATAATTTTCAAGTGTTACATTATCAGAAAACTGGGATGATGATTTTGTAGCAGACTTTCAGTCTTTTTTTCCCCCATGAGACTATCACAACTGCTATACAGAACTTGTCAGACCATATTACAAGATTTTTACTCTACGGTAAGAACTATTTTGCAAAGATATTAAAGGAATGAATCTGGTAAAGAACAGGCAGCACTGACAGCTTTGGAATTTTGGATAAAGCCAAGAACATTCAACTTTTAAGATGACTACATGAAACTGTAACTTGCTGATTAAATTAGAGTAACAATTGAACTTTCTTGTAGCAACTAAGCTTAGGAAGTAATGCAACAGTTTTATTTTACAGCTTATGGACCAGAAGAAAGTACCACTAACTCTTAGAATTTCTGTGCCTTGATAGCAGAATATGCCTCCTTTGTCTGTGATTTGTCCTTGCCTACCTCATTAAGCACTAAGAAGCAATGAAATAAGTCAACTGATTCCAGACTACTTCCTGACAATTAATTACTGAAATAAGCACAGAGCTATCTCCAGTAAATTCACTGTTACCCTAAAAAATTTAGGAGTGCAAAAGAGTAGAGATGAAATACAACCCAGATGCATGAGCCACAGCTCACCACCTGACCAACTTGCAGAACAGCAATTAAAATAGTAGTCTGAGTTGTAAAAGTTATTTCTCTTCCAGTTAGGAACCATCTTGATTTTATTTTTTTGTCTTATAATGTATCTTACAGACAGAAAAACAACGCATATTACCTTTTGTAATAAATCTGTAAAAGCATTTATGCTCCAAATTTCAGCACTGTGATAAATACTGTGGATATAAGATGATGTCAGATCATTTTATTTCCCTGCCACGCATTCTGTAGATGAGAAAATGAGAGACTTTTTCCTGAGATTACTTACCCATGAAGTTCAGATAGCTCTCTCCTCCGAGTGCATGAGTAATGAGACGAATCATTTTATGAAGCTGTATCCCACGATCAATAACTGGCGTCAGAGGCATGAGCACACTCATGTTTGTGTACATCTCTGCATCCATCAGGCGAAAGGCCAGAGTCTTATCACCAACCAGCGCCTAGAACAGTTCAAAAAAGCACTGAAGAAAACCCTTGGGGGTAATAGAAGTGTTTCTAAATTTTTTTTTTAAAGCAGGTGGTCTGTATCATAGGGGGAGGACCTGCAAGATTGCTGAGGAGCCAAGGACGTGGCTCAGTGTGCGTGATACAGTCCCTGTTCCTGAAGGAAACATCCTGCCACTGCCCATGATCTTCAGGTCATGGTGACCCTACACTGTGATCACTGCATCTGTGCACTGTGTGATGTGCAATATCAATCTGGTCTGCTGACAAAAACTGAGAGATGTAAACTGAGGCAGGGACGCCCATGAGCTGAGTTGGTGTCAGCCCCAGTTGTCTGTTTTCCCCTTGCCATCCTCCCCCTGGTTACTGGGGCTCCTGGACTGATGGGATTGGGTGTCTATGATAGTGGACCGGCCACTGTCTAACCCCTGGTCCTACAGTTCACCCGATGGGATCAAACTGCATAATTACTTCTAAGAACTCTTTCACCTACAGATATCAAATGTGAAACATCAGCATCAACTCAGTAAGTGAAAAGCGACCATTTGGGAATTTTTATAGGAAACACAGAAAATAAGAAAGTGAACATCTAAAGTAAAAGTTCCTGGAATGCAAAAATAATTGGGTATTAACAAAACTCTGATTGAGACATGCAGAGTGAGTATGAAACATTCATTTACATGCAGTCGAGAATGTGATTGGTTTGCTGTGATTTCACACAAAAGAAAAAACTGAATTACTAACTTGCTACTTGAGAAAGGCCACAAAATGCTATTCTATGTATTAGCAGGCAGGTAGTTGAAAACATTTTGGAGCATTTATATTTAAATTGCTGATTTTTGTTCCATTAGACCAATTCTTGTTTATACTCTTGAAAGAAAACTTACTAAATTCCAGAGATACAGATGAATTGTAAACAGGTCTAGCTGAAAAGCACCACCATCCTTTCATTTTCCAACTGACAATACAACAGCATATATAGATTATTCCCTTAAGTAAAAAATAGTCTATTTAAAGGAAAAAAAATCCTCATGCGACAATGACAAGACTGAAGACTGCAATGAACAACTATTTTCTGGACTCAGAATGTGGCATTTGTTAGTGCCATTTAATATCCCCTAATCTTTCCATTGGAAGAGAAGCTAAGTGTTCCCTATTCATGTTTTCCATGGCAGCTGGGATTTTATAAATGGATATATATGCCCCTTCAATGATCTCTTTGCTACCCCAAAGAATCTTACTCTGTTTAGTTTTTTTCTTAAGAAGATCAATCCACACCTGCTGTTCCTCTCCCACAGCATTTTTTCCAGCTATGCTGCATATCCTTTAAGATACGAGACCAAACCTGCCTCCAACACTCAAGATGCACACAAACCATGAAAGACTGCAGTGGCATACTGATTGTGCTCTTTGCTCCATTCCACTCATAATAATTCCAGGACTGCATCTGCTTTTTTGACAGCTATTAGCTTTGGAGTTGCTATTTTCACACTCTTCTTATGACCACAAGGCCTTGTATTCTGACTGGCAACAGTCAGCTCCTAGCCCATTACAACATATAAGAAACCAGGATTGTACCCTCACATGCATCACCTCAGGCATCTTCAGACTGAATTTTATCTACACTTCCTTTTTGTTTCTCTATCCTACTTTTCACACCCCAGCCTGACGTATGTCTGTAATCATTGTTTTATTTTAATTAAAAATAATGAGATTTTTTCCCAAAGTATGACATTCCAAACTGAAAATGCAGAGTGATATGGAAAACGACTCAATTGCTAAAAATCAGCATGAAATAAAAGAATAGCAACAGCAATGTTATATATCATGCTCTAGGGTGAAGGATCAGTTTTGATGAAAGCAGCTTATCATAGAAAAATATACATTTCCAAGTAATTTCTGCAGTTCTTTACCAGGAGCATGCATTAAATGAACCCTGTAACAGACTCTGAGATTAGAATGTAAATAGGTACACAAAATGGATATAATGAATGGTAAACTCAGAATGCACTTTTTGAAATATACAACTTTGTTTTGGACACTTCTGTTGACATTTATTATAGAAAGTACAGGAATTAGAATATCAACCTCTGCTATGTAAAGGAAAGAGCAGAAGATTAATTACTTAAATAAAATATCCATTTTCTAATAGAAGGTTTAAAATTCCTAATTTTACAATTCCCAAATTATGTGTTTTCTGACTCTTCAGAAATAAGGGTTAAAAAGATTGTGGGAGATGAGTGTTATCCAAACTCATCATTACTTCTTCATTTTTCCTTACACAGAACTATTACAATTACTGTGGTTTCAACCAAACTGTTACAGAATATTTCATTTAGGTCTCAAAAGAGGATGCTTGCAATCGAAGTCACGAACAAATTTCTTAAATTGGGATTTCTTTTATCCTTATCGTAAATAATGTTCCAGCTTACTTAATGGAAACAGGATTTTCAAAAGCATGGGTTATACACCTTTGACTCTTTTCTTAAAAACAAAACAAAACTGAAAACCAACTACCCACACACTCCAGGAAGGATTCCTTTATGAAAATGAAGGATTGTATCATAAAATAAAAACACAGCAAAACAAAAAAAAAACCAACAAACAAACAAACAAAGCCCAAACAACAAAAAACAAACAAAACACCAAAACAGAAAACACCAAAAAAAAAGGTAAAAAAAAAAAGAGCAGTAGTCCAAATCTACCTATTTCTGAAATTTTTGCATCCTTCTCAACTCCTTTCTCATCTTTTAAAAATAAAACCCACCAAGCCTCTAAACAAGATCTTTTACTTGCTTATGAACAAACAGCTGAAAATACCTGGTCGTGACTCTCTGCATAAGCAATGTATTTTTCTTCATACCGTCTGTTTGTTAATGTATGCACAATATTGCCCATATTCCAGTCTTCATCTTTCAGCTCCTTAATTATCTACAGAAATAAAAGAAAGATCACTGAAAAGTTATTGATGTTTTAACTGAAAGCACATAACATTATCCTGGCACAGAAATTTCTAATGGATTGTGAACTGTAGTCATGTGTTCCCAAGTTGGGAAGTGATGAGCTTTCTCTGATAATCCAAAGAGATTTTTTTTTTCCTTTTCAACTTTATCATATAATGATAATAACTAGAATACTTTATTTCTCCTCTACCTCCCTGGGGAAGCACGGACAACAGGATTTGCCATTTATCATGTGAATCCTCTGATACAGTGGATAATGTGATTGATAGGACCTGCAAGAGAGCACTGCACCAAAACCAAGGAAGAAAAGTGTGGGCACACACCTACCTGGTTTACAATATCAGGAGATGCTACCCTGGCATGTGGGAGCTTCCAGCTAAAGCTTAACCACTGGGCAGTGTTGTGCCACCTCCTGATTTCGAGCAATTGAAATTAAATCCCATTAATAGGAATTTTCTGCCTCATATCACATTATTTCCTTCCTCTGTTAAATCTAGCTCAGTGTCATTGTTAGTTTTTTCTTTTTTTTCTACACCACTTTGTAGATCTCCATTGATCACTATGACTTAAATGCATATATGCAAATATATAGACATAAAAATAGAAGTGATAAAAAGGCAATAGCACCAAGATGGCCAATACTACGCCGTAAAATTTAACATTATAATTGTAACTGCCTATATACTCCTAAACTGTCTTTTCTTTCCCTTTCTTTGTTGATTTTTTTTTTTAAGGTCCATAAATTCTGGCTCTGAACACATCGAGGGCCCTAGGCAGCATCATATTATGTACTACATCTATCTTTAGTCTGAACTAGTACAGCCACTGCTGTGACAAACTGTTTCTCTTTCTTACTTTTACATTCTCCCTCAGAATTCTTTCATGGAATCTTTTGGAGATTCTCCAGTTTCCAAACTGATTTTAGCAAGTTGCCTAGAAAACTTACTATTAACAGGTATGTACTTAAAAGCTGGAGAGAAATGAAGGGCAAGCAGTCAAGGAGAGTTTGATAACAGCTGATAAACTGTTTCTCAACTTCTCCCAATCACCTCAGCTTTATTCTTCCCTTCAAGAAACGTGGTAATAAGCTCTGCCATCACCTCTTTTTCTAACTCCATCTCTCTGCTGTGGTCACTCATTTGCAGTTTCCTTGGCAAGAAGCTTCCTGCCTGCCTCACCTTAAGTTCTTGTACAACCCCAACCATAACTGATTTGCACCCAACATCCCATCAGTGTCCCATGCTGTCCCACGTCAAGTACCTGTTTGAGCTGGAAAAAGTGACATTTCCTCCAGTTAAACAACAGAATTTACTGCAGCACTATTATGTTTCCTATCCAAGTATTGTGAATTAAATTAGGCAGACCATATCAGAGATTGATAAATTAGATTATCAATTTTTTTCACTTGTAAAATTCTACAGCCTGTTTTTTTCCCATGTAACATGAACTTGGTCACTTGCATTTTGCCTACCCAGGAAATTGCTCATCTTGCCTGCCCTAAAGTGTGGTAAGGAACAAAACAAAAACCGAAAAACTAACTAACAAAACTCCAAGAAACGCACGAAACATCACAATTAGGTATTTATTGTTAAAAAAATATGAGTCCTTGCTGCATTCCAGGACCTAAATATCTAAATTACACATTCCAAATTTTAATGATGCTGTCTCTGTTGAAAAAGCTGTCAAGTTTATCTTCTGAAAAAAGGTTTGAAATCTGTTTTCCAATTCGCCCTCTACCTCCTAGTTATAAAATTGAAAGATGCTGAAGGTAAGTTTTTTTTTTTTAAACTATTTTTAGCTACTCACTATATTTATTGAAGCATTAATGGTCATATAAAACATTTACTGTTTTCAGATCATCGTGACAGCCCAAGGGATTTGGGTGTAATCTTCTAAGTGAAAAAGATTCTCTAAAATAACAGTAGAAGCCTTTTCAGATCACTTAGGGTTTTATGCTTTTTCTTGTGACTCTCTATATTAAGGAAAAGGTGATATAAAAATCCTTATTGTAGCCAGAACTTATTAATATATTATTGTTCTTCAGCATTTACAGATTTTTATTACTCTTTTTGTAACCCCCCTGTACCAATTGCAAGTGTTTGTGTAATTCACTTAAGTCTACTTTGCTTAAACTTTCAGGTCTATATACATTCAATGCCAATTTCTATGCCCAGTGTCAGGAGGGTTTATTGCATGTTTTTGGAGTGATTCTTTATTGAGGTTTTTTTTTATATTTATATGCATATAAACTTCTTTTAACTACCTGTTCACATTCAATATAGATTACACATTCTACAGCTGTTGCAAGATACAGACCATTTCAAAGAAATTGAGCTTATGTGTATTGTATGAAGAAAACAATTATCAGCTGGAATGCAAATCCCAGCTCCTGAACTTCCTCACCTGAAACCTACATAACATCTGACAGCTCTCATTTCAGCCTCTAATACCTGTGCTCAAGCCTGTCAGAATTTGTTTCAATAGCACATTAACACAAGAGAAAGCAAAACTTGTCAGAAGGATTCAGAAGTGTTTATGTGTGTGCACTGACAGAGAAGCATCCCACTTGGAAGAGCACAATGTATTTTTTAGGGAGTTCTCACCTGTATCCACTTATCTGGAATGGCCATAGCAAGTCGATAATCAAAACCCCCTCCTCCCTCTGCGACAGGCCGACAGAGAGCTGGCATTCCAGAGACATCCTGAAACACATCACACACCCCACAACATCATTTCCACAGCACTGCAAATAACACTACGCATTTTCTACCCTGTAGTTATACTTGTGTACAAACACTTTATAAACAGCTTCACAGATTGACCTGTGAGAAAAAAGAATAAATTTAAATCAGTTATTACTACACCCAGATGTGCTGTTTGAATGCAAAAATTACAAAGAAAAGCATTATGACTTTTCTCACCAAATACTCTACCTCAAAATATTTTAATACAGTAGATATTTGAATGGGAAGAGACCTCAGTAGATGCAGAAGTTTGAAATAATTAGCTCTCTTGAGCTCCAAGCAATCAATAGAAAGTACAAAGTAGTCAACAAAAGACAAATTAAACCTTCATTTTGTTTATTGATGTTTTGCATAAGGAATGGCATAAAAAAAAGGTTAAATATAAAGTACACTAAGGAAGAAAAATACAATCTCTACTCTTTTCCCAAAACCAAACCTATTGATCCAGCTAGTCCTGGCAAGTGACATGCTCGTACTGCAAAATTTTCCAGTTACATATTGATGGAAGCTGACTATTCTTAAATTTGTAATTCCAAGTTCTCAAAATATGTATTTCACCATGTCGTTAGGCAATTTACATGCAGCATTCTTTTCTAAAGTTATCTGGACAGAAAATGCAAGCCTCCAATAATTTCAAAATATCCATCAGTACTCAATTTTATTAACTTTTGTGGGGGAATGGCTTCTCACTGACAGTGGTTATGGATTAACAAACACCTCTCGCTTCTACACGAGGGAATTTATGGAATTAATACTGACTAGAACCAGGGCTTAATTAGGAAGCTCATTTTGATTTTCTGGATTCAGTCCAGTTCTCAATCCAGCTGCTGCACTGGAATAGTGAAAAAGATATTTACTTGAAGTCATACACATATACACATACAGGCATACACAGACACTGACATAAGGGAGGAGATCAACCAGACCACCACAAAGCTCATGGATGGCATCCCAGGAGTGGAGGGCAGGGCTGCCATCCAGAGGGACTGGCTGGAGGAATCAATCAGCAGAAATGTCACCACAGAATGTCACCAAGTTAATCCTGACCCTGGGATGGGCCCCCTCCTGCATCCATACAGGCTGGGCCAGCCAGGCTGGGGAGCAGCTCTGCTGGGAAGGAAGGGCCTGGGGCTGTGGCCAGCAGCAAGCTGAGCATGAGCCAGCAGCCTGGGCTGGCTGCAGGGATGGCCAGCACATCCCAGGCTGTGTGAACAGCAAAGCCAGGAGAGCAAAGATTATCCCACTTCAGTCAGCAGCCATTGGATCACACAGAAAACTGCATCCACATTCCACACGCTGTAAAAAACAAACAGTGAAGTGGAAATTCTTTACAAATTTCAGATATGGTAAAAAGTTCAACAACCGTCCTAAATCAGTCACAAAGGATAGACACAGACTATTGGTCTCTAGGTTATTCAGGACAAGATGATATGAAACAAAAGCCTTTTTCTGTGATGCCATGATGCCTACCTGGCCATGGTCCAAGTCTGAGATTTAAGCAGCTCCCATCTACTTTAGTCACAATATTGAAAGCCAGATTTTTGGGAAGTAAAATTCCAAATTTAACAGTATTTATATCTATGTCTACAAATTTTAACTGGACACCAAAAAAAATAAGAACATAATTAGTTTGTTTAGTAGATCTTCCATCAAATGTACTTTTACCAGGAAACTTCCTAGCCTGGTACAGCCCTCAGACTACAACCCATTACTGATCTTTCACACAGGGGGCAATGAAGTGGTAACACATGATCCAAGGGGGATCAAAAGGACCCCAGGGCCTTGGGGCAGTTGGTAAGGGAAGCTGAGGCAGCCCTATTCTCTATAACTCTGGTTGAAGGCAGTACCATTGAAAGAAATGGGTGGACTGAGTCTATTCATACACTGCTCCATGGCTGTGTCGCTGCCAGAATTTTGGGGTTTTTGATACTGGAATGACCACAGCACCAGGCATGCTGGCCTCAGACAGGAATCACATTTCTCAGTGATGTCTGTATTGGAACCAGTTTAAGTGGGCCCGTGAGGTTTAACAAGACAAGTCCAAGGGGCTGCACCTGGGTTGTGACAAACCCCATTATCAGTCCAGGCTGGGGATGAACAGATCCAGAGCAGCCCTGGGGAGAAGGACTTGGGGGTGCTGGTGGGTGAGAGGCTGCACACGAGCTGTCAGTGGGCTCTTGCAGCCCATAAATCCAAATCTGTCCTGGGCCTGCATCCAAAGTGGGCAGCAGGGGAGGGAGGGGATTCTGCCCCTCCGCCCAGCTCTGCTGAGACCTCACCTGCAGTGTTGCATCCAGATCTGGGGTCCCAGCACAGCAAGGACCGGGACCTGCTGGAGCCAGCCCAGAGGAGGGCCATGAAGATGATAAGAGTGATGGAACAGCTCTGCTATGAGGAAAGGATGAGACAATTGGGATTATTCAGCCTGGGGGAAAAGGAGGCTTTGGGGTGACCTAATTGTGGCCTTCCAGTACCTGAAGGGAACCCACAAGAACGACGGAGAGGACTTTTTGCAATGGTGTGTAGTGGCGGGACGGGGGGAATGGCTTCAAATAGAAAGAGAGTGGGTTTAGATTAAATGCTAGGAAGAAATACTTTACTGTGACAGTGGTGAGGCCTTGGCACAGGTTGCCCAGAGAAATTGTGGCTGCCCCATCCCTGGAAGTGTTCAAGGCCAGGTTGAATGGGGCTCTGAGCAATCTGGCTTCGTGGAAGGTGTTCCCTGTTCATGGCAGGGAGTTGGAAGTTGAGGATCTCTAAGGTCCCTTCCAACCCAGGCCATTCTCTAATGCTATGATTAAACAGCCAATTTCTAAGCATTTGTCCAGGCCAGGTTTGAAAAGAGCTGCATGTCAAAATAGAAACCACAGTGTACTCTTTCTTTGCCTGTTTGTGTTTATAATACTGCAGGCATGACATAATTTTACTTAACATTTTTTTCTTCCCATTACAAAGAACTTTAATCACTGCTTTATTTAGAAGAGCAAAATGAAAAAGAAGCGTATACTCAGTAACACCTAAAAAATTAGCAATTACTAAGACAGTGAATATACAGAATATTAAAAAGATGTAAAAATCATCAATTAATTACATTAATTAAGGAATTTATTATAATTAGTTATGGCTAGAGAAAAACATTTTTCTCACATGGAACTGATTCTATAGGCAAGCAGACATTCTTCATTGCCTTTTGTAATTTTCAATTATGTCAATAGTTTCTCCTCCTGAAATTCTCCTTTAACCATGCAGCACATTGATCAATTCTATGATTCATGTAGCAACTTCCCAAGGCAGAAAATTATGTATTGAAAAAGAAACAGCTCTCAACTTAAGCAAGAGAAACTGAAGACACATCTTATTAAAAAAACCAGAACTCTTAGGCCAGGTAATACAAGACAACTAAGAATTTCTGTGGTAGGAATGCTTATAATCAAGGACTACCTAGAAAATTAACTGATTTAATTTCAAATAAGCCTACAGCTCAATGAAACCACCTCAAGTTTGCTACTGATTGCTCCCCAAATGCTGTTTTGGTAGCTTGTCATTTAGTTCTTAGCAGTGGTTGTCTATAATAGAAAAGTTTACCATAAGCAAGAAATTAATTTAAGCAGTATTTTGTTTCTTAAAGAGAGAACTCTTAAGCAACACAAACTTTTTTATTAGAAATCTATATAGCCCCTAATGATACCAGATAGATCCAACTTTTTCTTTTTAACAAAATGAATTATTTAAACATAATAACAGAAAAAAAATCCTCGATGTTTAAATTATTTTTCTTCTGGATACAGACAAAATATCAGTGAAAACACTCATAGAATTTTGAAAGCTCTGCTGTTTCATACTCTTAGAAGCTCCATGTCCCAGAAACATTTTTCAGTCAAAAAAAATTGATCTCAATCAACTGAAGTAATAGTCTATTTACTCCTTTAGAAACCTGGAGAAACCTAATAATAAATTTAAATTAGCCTATATATCCAACATTTTTAAGTTTATTACATTTAATTTGAAGAGTAATAGTCAGATATACCAATATAATTCAAAATATGCAAAACATCATTAGGGCTGTTAATCTTTAGTACCACAGAGCACTACTGACAAATGGCTACCATGCACAAGCAATAAACAAATAAAAACAATTCTCATTACAAGTTCAAGGTGATGAGGGGAAAAACAAGAAAAAGGAATTGCCACGTTAATTAATAATCTATTAATGTAGATAAAATTCCCAAAGTGCATATTCAGATTGTTTTTCCCCACCAGGCAAAGTCTGTCCACTAATTAATATTTTTCAGCTCATGTCACTGCTTGAGTACCTGAAGTGTGACTTGGTAATTAACAGGAAATTCACCTCCTAAAGCAAACTAATCAATATTAATGCCACTGAGGATGGCAAAATGATCTTACCTCTGCTATGGTTATGCATTCTGGGTGCAAGGAATTAATCATGTGATTGGCCAGCATCAGGTAACACAAAGCATCTTCATCCACATGCAGGCCAAAATACTCATTGTAATCTCCACTGAACCCTGTGCCTAATAAGACAAGAAGTTTTAAAAGCCACAGTCAAGTTTTTTTTTTAGAAAACACAAGTATTTTACACAATATTTCATTTTATAAGCACAAAACATATTAATGATTTTCCATCTATCCTCATAGCAACACAGCAAGATACTAGCAAATCTGGAATATTTGATCATTCACAGAATCTCCTGAGTTGGAAGAGACCCATCAGGATCACTGACTCCAACTCCTGGCCCTGCACAGGACCATCCCCAAGAATCACACCCTGTATCATCCAGGTGTTTTAGGAATCTTCTGAACCTGTTTGTGCCAGCTGTGCTGTGCTCCCATCCAGCCATCCACTGTGGCACTCCAGTCACAGGACTCATCCCACCAGTTTTGCTTATGCCAGTGATGTCAAATCCCTGGGACTGAGTTAAAGCTTTGAGCTCCTCTTGTTTCCTCCTCATGCTGCGTGTGTTGGTACAGAAACATTTCCAGTGTGGTTCATTGTAGCTGACAACTCGTGGAGCAGATTGGGGGATCTCCCTTGTGCTTATGTCCTCAGGTTTTGGGTGTGCCATCCCATTGCTCATCACTGGCAAGCCTGGTTTTGTCCCTTTCCCCTTCCCACCTCGTTTCAAGCTCTACTGATGAGCTAGCTCCTGTGTTAAACCCCTTTTTCCCCTCTGAGAAACAGTGAACTTTACAGCAACAGAGCTGCAAGGGGACTGCTGAGATCAGAGCCGATAAACTGCTCACCAATGCCGTGGTGGTGATACAACATGGACGTAACACCGTCGAATCGGAATCCATCGAAGCGATAGTCTTCAATCCACATCCTCAAATTAGACAGAAGGAATCTCAAGACTTCCCAGCTGAAATAACATGAGCATGGTTTATTAAGCTTTAAAAACTTTGGGATCAACTAGAGTTCCTTATACCATGCTCCCCACTTGTACATATGGTACTTGTACTGTACATTTTACCATCTTAATGACTTCTTCCCTGTTTTTCATTAACCTTTCCCTAAAATGTTTGTCTTTAAGTCTTTGCCTTTTTACTGCACCAAATCTTAAGACTGGAGATAGGAGGTTAGTAAAAACTCAGCTATCTACGTAGACTTCTAACAGGGTAGTGTCTGAACACATATACTATATTTTACTACCCATACTAGCTGGTGTAATTTTCCTTTCCCTCTCTAAAGATGGTTACACTCTGTGGGAAAAGATGTTATAGAAATGGAAATAAAATTTTAATAGGCAAGATTTTCTCCCCAGGATTTTTATGGATTTACAGCAAATTTTAGGTATAACTGCTGTCGGAAAGCTGCCTTTCCCAATGAATTACAAATCACATGTCACCAGTAGAGTACCAAATCACCTTCTGTGTGGCAAATTTACACATTTGAAAAGTAAACCAAGGGGAAACTGAGGAGAAATATTTTGAAATTCAGAACAGGAATGGGGTATAACATAGACACATACACAAACCATGGAGATGAAATCAAAATATAAAGGAGGTTCCAAAGTGAGCAAGCACATGGAAACATTAATGAATAGAGTCTGATATTAAGGAATAAAATAGTTTCATGAACAGTTTTCCTAATATTCATCACCTCCTCTCCCAGGACACTGTCTCTGCAGCTTCAAAAGGTCCCCACATCTTGTTTCTACTGTTCACCCACCATGGCACAGCCCTCTCCGACACCCTCAGGTGCACCTCCTGCAAGCTACATCTCCAAAGAGCTCGCCCATCTCATTCATCCATCTCATGATGTAGCGAAACTGGTTTTGCCCATGTCGTCAACACTTGCCAATGTGATGATTTCTCTCTAACCAATTTCCCAAGACAGCATAACTACGACCCCGCTTCCCAGCAAGTTTCTGTTCAGAGAAGAGCACCGGCCACACAGCAGCATGCAGGGTCTCTCCAGCCACCCTCTGGTGCGTGAGACAGAAGGGGCAACCTTGCACAAACCACATCACAATTTACCCATGCACATGGTAGGCATAAGGCAGTGAAGGGGACACTTCCTACATTTCATTTAAAAGACACATCAGACACAGTAAATTCAGGAAGAGATTATGACACAAGGAATAAACTCAGTTTTGACAAAACAAATGTCCCACTTTCCTTCTTCCAAAAAGTTTTGTCATATGAAGGATGCTTTAAGTCTTGAGTAAGTGGTATTACAGGAGAAGATGGGAGGCTATGGACACACTATAAAGTCAAATCCTGATCTCACTAAATAGCCAATCCTTATCTGCTTCCATTGAGTTATAAAATTTCTCCTCTTTGCATGCACTACAAAGAGATACACACTTGTGCATATAAAGACAGAATATTTCCAAATCAAAATCTCCAAATTTAGGAAATGTGAATCATCTCACTGTGAGTTCCCTCAGTTCAACACCTTTCCTGGGCGTACACTACATTACAAGAATTTTTTTTTTTTTGTTCCATCCCTCCACTCCTCTGCTTCAAATCATCCTATTCACAAGTTAACACTACACTAGGAAGATCTCAGGAGCTTGTCTCAAGAACCTTTCATATATTTATTCTTTTTCAGGTGAGATGGCTTGTAGCGAATGAACAAGATTGAGAATGCTCTGATGTTGAAAGGGATAGAAAAGTATCAAAAGTCCTACAAACTGGCAAACTGGTCACAAAAAAGCAATTTTGTACAAATGTTTGCTGTATCTCTTTCTGACTCAGCATGAAATTCACAGAAAGCTATTTCCTGCAAGCCAAATACTGTGAGAAAAGAGCACAGTATTTTAGCTAATAAAAATGGTATCTCACACAGAATTAAGATAATGCATATACAAAGAGTACATTAATTACTACAAGCACCATCCATACTTAAAACTTATTTCTTCTGATTACAAACTGCTTGATTTTATAACCTTAAGGTCCTTAAGATGGTGAAGAGGATTTGTACATTTGTAAAACATACACAGGAGTCTCAAAATGGATAACAAATGTAATTTTTTCCACCATTGCTGGCACTGAAGATTGATCTTTGGGAAAAGATGGAGAACCAGTATGAAAAATAAACTGTAATGACTTTTAGATGAAAAAGTGACTACAATAAGAACAAACAAGATGAATTTGTTGCACCAAAGTATGAGTTAGAAAATTGATGAGATCAAAAACCTGAGTAGGAGCAGCAGATGTTTTCCAAGCATCTGATTGCACATGGGAGAGAAGATCATAAATAAATAAATAAATAAATAAACAATCATATTAACTCTGATTAACTCATATTAACTGATTTTAGTCTAAACTTGGAAAAATTCAGCTTTAGGACAATTTTTAGGAAGTATATCAAGTACTAGCAACCATATTGACTTTTAGAGAGATAACTACACAGCTCCAAAACATGAGCCAGAATAACAGAGTTTTTGAAACATGCAAATCACACAAACCACACAGAGGTTCATTTTTTCATCCAAGTCAATTTGTTCACTGGAGAAGCAATATTAGACATAGAAGTTGACAGAACAAATAACTTTGCAGAAAGCCAGCAGAGGCCAAAACTTAAGAGGCATAATTGTGATACATCCACCACAGAAGCAATAATTCAGGAGCATTTCTTGAGCAGTACATTCTTGTATTTTACAGACAGATATGGAAACAGGATAGCATTCATTAAGAATGTAATTTCTTCTGGAAAAAAGCCATATCTTAAATTATATCCTAAAAATCTCACATTTTTGCGTAGTACAAAATTGAGAAAGTTCTTTCACTGCATGCATGATCAAAGGGAGGAAGGTTGTGCTGTATCATCCTTAAGGAACAGAATGATTTACAGTGTAAGAAATCTAAGTAATTCAGAATTCACTCAAACATTCAAAACAAAGAAGGCCTTTGCAGAGAAGTATTGCTGGATTTTTTTTCCCAACCCTTAGAGCCTATAGCTCACTTATTAAAAAACAGATTTCTTGTTTGAAAAAGTGAAATGAGCACATCTACCTAGATGACCTGGCTTCATGAGGTGATGAGAAATTTAACAACTTTCCTATACTAGGTCAGCAGAAAATCTGCGAAATTGCTTACAAGGCACACTCATTATTTACTCTTTTCCTCTATACTAATAAAAAAAGCAAAATAATGATTCATCAAAAGCATTTTAAATTCCAATCCATGATGAACATGAAATACTTAGACACAAGCAATGCATTTAAACCAGTTAATTTTGTCACTATGGACAAAAAATAATATTGTCTGTGTCTAATACTGTTTGAAGATGTAATTCTTGAACCATATTAATGTTGACCTTCAGGAATTGCATTTATTACTATGTATTGAAGAACTGCTGACCTTACAAGACTCTCGACTTTTATGATGATATACCTGTTTCAGTTCTTAGTGCTTAATTAACTTAACACATAGTAGCACTGAATTGCTAAAATACTATTTCTCAAACTACCCCCAAACATTTCAACAGCTGACTGGCTTAAATTCAATCAAAAGATTGCTAAGCAAAGAAATTAACATTCAGTCTAATGAATACATTGCTAACTATAATGCTAACTTTCAGTGAATCTGGTACAAGTTATTTTATGGCCAAAACATCTAGATCTAGTAGAGGTGTTCTTTTTTTCCACCAATGCTTATGAGCACAGAGCAGCTTCCCTGTTACTTTGTTTGATTAAAGTAATACAAAAGGGTAACCAGTCTTACCCTATTTGGAAACTAACAACAGCAACAATAAACCCCTTCGAATTTCGACCTCCTTACTTTACCACAAGTAATTCCCCTCTGTCATCTACATAACACCATTGCCAAAATCCCCAGTCCTCTTTAGCCATAAGGGGCTGAGGAGCTGAAGCAGTGCCCCAATGCCTTTTTAAACCAAGGGACAATCCTGACTCACATCCCTACACTGCTCTCAACACCCGCACTCCAATTATTCCGAACAGCATTCCACGGCAACATACTCATCCCTATCAGTCAACAGAACGTGATGCAGTCCTTAACAGACCAAAAGAACTTTTGTTTGGCAATCCAAACTGCATTATGTCTCCAAAATGGACTGTGCAGACAAAAAACAAAAGAGCTGTCCTCCTGGGGCGTATGATAACTGGGAGCAAAAGGGGTCAGCAGCAACATGCCATGTCCCCTATATCAGTCCCTAGAAGAGACAGAAGCAGTGAATTAACTTCTAAATCCAGGAAGAGGGTTTTATTCTTATCCACAGAAATTGAGGATTTATTGATGCCAGCATAATTACAAAGCCAATAATATTACATAATTACAGACTATATAAAATAATTTACTGAAAGATTTAAAGTTTTATCAATAGTTGTGGCAGAAGCCATCTTTGCTTAAGCGTTAACATCCCATTTCCTGAATAAAAATGAAAAAGCTCAGAAGTATTGGGAATTTCAAGGCCAGCCTTCAGGAAAAAAATATCTTGATTAATTAAGTAGTATTATGAAAACGTCATGAGAAATCAAAGTGAAAGGACTACTTTCAAATTTGGAAGCATTTGTTCAGTAAAGATCTGAAGTTCTTTCACAAACTAAATCATACTGATTTCTCTTAGGCAAAAATTAATAGCGGTAAATTAATTGGATGCAGGGTTGCACAATTATTTCTGTGCCTTTTTTGTGGGCAAAACTCCAATTCTCCATAAGCCACAGACAAACAGACATATTATATGCATAATGTATAGAATCACAGAATGGGTAAGGTTGGATAAGATCTCCAAGATCATTGAGCACAACCATTAACAGCACTGTGTTCACTACTAAACTATGTCCCTAGATGTGCCACATCCACACATTTTTAACATTGCCAGGGATGGTTCTTCCAGCGCTTCCCTGGGCAGCCTGTTACACATGCTCACCCTTCCAGTGAAGATATTTTTCCTGATATATAATCTAAACCTCCCCTGGTTTAGATGTGAGGCCATTTCCTCTCATCCTGTCACTAGGTACCTGGGAGAAGAGACCAACCCCACCACGCTACACCCTCCTCTCAGGAAGTTGTAGAGAGCAGAAGGGTCTTCCCTGAACCTTCTTTTCTCCAAACTAAATAGTCTGAGTTCCCTCAGCTATTTTTCATAAGAGAAGCAGTTTGGCTTTACATGTATGTATATATATCTATATATATAAATAGAAAAAAAAATATAATAACAGTACTAATATATATTGTACATAATGCACATTATGTTTTATATTTTTATTTAAAAATTCTAGTAAGCAGAATACTGGTTATTATGTAGCTGTTTTGTTTTGAGAGCAAACAAGAGCAGCAGCTTTGAAGATGCAGAGGATTTTCCATTTTAGTTGAAATTGTAATTCTAGAGTGCCATACCAGACAACAGCCCTTCTGGAACCATTTATCCTGATCCCCCATAAGTCCACTGCTACGTAGGGAGAAAGCAGCTTTTTTCAATATGCTGCAAACAATATAACAGTAATATGCATTTATTAGACTTATAGACTCATATTCAGTAATTACTTTGGGAAAATGATTTCTTATAAATAGGCACATTGTTTATTCATACAGAACCAGTAGTTCTGAAGTGTTTGTGAAAGTATTTTAACTTTTTTCCCCTCAAAATTCTACTTCCTCTGTTGGTACAAAGCAGTGCCATATAGCAAGGTGAAACAAGAATTTCCCAATTTTCAATTGCTTAGACATTTGATCATTCCTTGAAAAGACACATCATTTTAATTGTGCAGGTTGATCCTGCATCAAGTCTCTCTCATATTTTGCCAATGAATTAAACAAGTTTATGGATATATTCACATGACTTTACTGAAATGCCATTTGCACAAAAAGAAATTTTCTCCTCAAATGAACTATAGACTATATATGAGGGTTTAAAATATCAAGTATGCAGCAGTGTCCTAGGCTTACATTTTTCTGGCTAGTCCTACCCACACTTGGTAAGAGTAAACTAATATCAAATAAAGCATTCAGTTATTTGCCCCATAAAATGGAAGCAATAATTCAAATACTACTCAGCAAAGGTTATATCCTGCAAAATGTGAATATAAGAACAGCCTTGGAGGCAAAACAGGTAGGTACTTATTGTAATGAAATTTAATATTCTTGATGCTTTTTGCTCTGTGGGCTTCCTCAGGTAAATAGAAAAGAAAAAAAAAAAAGAAAAGTAAGTACTGAAGACAATTACCTGCAGTTTTAACAGAGCCTGCAGGGCATACACATTTTAAAACAGAGAAAGTATCAAAAGTAATATTACAAAACTCTTTTAAGTGCTGATAAAGCGCACATGAATTTCAGCTACGATTTGGATAAATTAGCATTTGTCCCACTTACGTTCTACCCAAGTAAATTATACACTTATAAAACAAAAATCTTTGAGATTATTTAAAATTCTATTCTCCCAAAATAAACTTCTTAGAAAATATTAAATTTGTTTGGTCATACAATCAACCCTGAAAATTAACAAACAAAACTTGCTGTTCTGCAAAATACAACTAAATCACAACTTTAAAGAAATACTGTCAGAATTTGCATACAATTTAATGCAATTCATTATTTCCATAATTAAACTGTGATCCCAAACATTTCACAGTAGTTTACTGTTCAACACTAAGTTTGCTTTCAAAATAAGTCTAAATGAAATGCAGAAATAGCTACAAACTATTACAGATCTGGTGACTTTTGATTTTAAACAGACCATTATCCTGAACTTTACCCAGAAAACGGCACCAGAGTCGAGATGGGGACTGGTAAAGAATCAAGTGTCAAGGGAGATTTAACTACTTTATTGTGAGGTGCTTTTTCTCCCCTGAAATAGTTTACTATTATATATGTGTAAGAATAGAAAACAATTATTCTCAACTTTCCTTATTCTCTTTATAGGAAAACAAAATTACACTCAAAATTAATTCATTCCATTAGCAGTGACAAAAATGTTAACTACCTGGCAAACTGTTACCATTTTTAAGCTCTAGTTTCTCAGAACCATCTTATTAAAATCCTGAAACAGTGCTCTCTATAAACCTAATTTCATTTTTTACTTTAAAATACTGGTTGCCTAATTTATGCTCAGATAGTGACTCCAAAGGGACACTGAGAGGGTGTCTGGTTCACACACAAAAATATTTAAAGCATTCGTATTATGCCTGTACCTTCAAAATGAAAATACAAACTGGTTTAGTTGGAATTTGGGTGCCTTTTTTTTTTCTGAATTCTAATGCTAATGAATAGCAACAGGTATTTAAGAAGCCAAGAAGTAGAATTCTCCACAGAAGAGAACATTTTGAAAAATGCCAAAAAAAAGCACTGGAGAAGTGAAACAAACCAGACCTCTGCCCTTGAGAAAATTCCAGCATTAGTACAAACATATCATCAAATACCTGTTTTTCTAAAAGTTAGAGTCCACTGATGATTGAAAAGTCTTTTCTTTGTACAGATGATGGCAAATCATAGTTGCTGCAGTGGTGTGAGGCTCAAGTTTATCTATACCATGATACCCTGTACAGTATCTTACCAATCTACCATTTAGTGTCCATATGCCACTACAATTTTTTTTTTTTTAAATAATTACCTCGAAATTCCCAAATCAAAACTTTCATTCTCAAGCAGCAAAGCATGTCAGCTGCTTTTTATGTTAACATGGCAAAATCAACCTCATAAAGAATAGTTATTATCACATAGAGAAGACTGAAAAAGGGGCAAACTTTTGCATTTTACCAGCCTAGGACATCAGCTCAGGACATATTATCTGACTGGCACACTGAATCCCTGAAGACTTAGTTGCCTGTCTGTATTTTATTGATCAAAAGTCTATCTTTCCCTTCCTCCCAACTAGGCAGTTGGTAGCAATGCCAAATCTATAGAAGGATAAGAAAATTTTAAGATGAGTGGAAGTGTTCATTATCAGTCATCATGCAGTACAGACAACACAGGAAGCTTCTGAGATACTGACTTCACATCCTGAATGGTGATCTAAAGATTTCCAACCCTGGGGAAGCAGGGACTAAGGGAAGTTCACTCTTTATGCTAATCTTAGCTATTACAAAGCTTAGATTACTTCCTCTTAAGCTTCCAGATTTTATCCTCAACATAAGCAATTGCTCTGGATACAGTCCAAAATATTCTTTTCAGCACCGTGGGACAAGACTGCTCAGTTACATGACAAACTTTGGCACGAAGGGCAGAAAAGTTTGTGCAATGAATTATTACCTTCACAGAAGAACATTTCCAGTGCAAAGCTCAAAGAGCCTGAAGACTCCTAGGTCATCCCCAGCACAAGATTCAGGAGATGTGCAAGGGTAAGCGGCCACCTGACAAAGCCAACCTGGGCATGGATCAGTCCCCACTCCCTTTCAGGAAGCACAGAATGCAGAGCTGTTGCATTGGCACAAACCAGCACAGGAGAGCTGAAGTACAGGGTTCATATTAAATAGGAATCTATCCTTAAGCACGGCGCAGTATTTCTCTCTTTGCTGCACTTTTTGAAGTTACATTCTTCAGAAATGTAATTAAAGAAAGATACTAGCTCGGATTATGCTGTACCAATAGAGTTGTGAACTTGCAAATACACTTTCTGTATGCTTCATAAATACTTTTTCATCTAAGAGACTGAGAAACAGGTTTGTATTCAAAGTTTTTAATCTCAAATTCTTACTAGATATTGTCATTTCTACTATATAATTTGTACTTCATGAAGATTAATATGAGAACAATAAACACATTTATAATAGATTGTTACAGTAGCTTTGCTTAGTAAAATACATAGCAAAATTATTATTTGAATTGTCTCTGGCATAAATAGCTACAATGTAATTCTTGTCTTGATTCACAGCTATACTTTGTTTTATCCATTACTCTATTTTTCAAGAATTATGCACCTATTTTAAAACCTCTTGTGACTTGAACATGTTTTAACATATTCACTATCTTTCTGTAGCCACCAAAGTTGTATGCTCCACTAAAGACAGGTGGGAAAGATACTGTGCCAGAATGTATCCAGTTGTGTTCCCACTAATTCACTGAAATTAACTCGGGACAATGGAAACCACAGATAGTATCTTGTAAATATTGAGAGAATAATCAGTGTCCTTGGAAATAAATTACAAAAATCATATTCTACTGCCTACATGATTTTTAACAGAAATGAAATCAACTATTCCTAGTACAGATATCCTTTATTTCATATCATATTTCAGTGCAACTATTACTGATCCTGGCTTATGTGGTAGCAGAATGATGGCAACTTTTAATTAAAATATATCTGAAGTGAAAACTTCGTAATATTATAGAAAACAAGTTTCGTTGTCTAGGCCAGGACAAAATACAAAGAAAACTAAGGCTAAGATCTCTGAAATAGTTTAAAACAAGTTTTCCCCTGCATATATTGACAGTCTATCGTTGCTGGCAAATGAGTTGCTCAAGCCTTGGACTCTAATCAAATGTTTCTGTTTTTCCAAGTTTGGGTGAGGATGGTTCTGTGCTAAGAGCAACTGTTGATGAAACCTATAAAACATTCCCTCTTTCCAGTACACAGTTAATACGTTTATAAGAATGCTATTTTGCACTACTTTCTGTAAGTCACTACCTTTTTTAGTCAACCCTGGATAAGGGTTGGAAAGAACATCCAGCTGAAAGTTGTTTCAGTTTGCCCATTTCCTGACAGACTTCCAGTTTCCTCCCCAATTAACCCAATGACAAAATAATTACCTTGGAATTTCTTATAACAAAGTCAAAGTAGATTTTCATCTTTTCCAATGCCCTTATCCAAGAAGGTGTTGGCAAAGGAAGCCTGAAAATATTGATAATGCAAATTTTAGTGTTTCGTAGTTGACTTTTTTCCTCTCCAAAAAGCATTCACTTTGTGATTCACCTTCACGGCTTAAGCATCCACCCTAGAGTGCTTAAAAGCCCCCAGCTAATTTGTAGGAAGAGAAATACAGAATTTCAGATTTCAGGGTGGTGAATAGTCTAAAAATCCAGGGTAATAAACACTAAACACTCAAATCAGAAAATGGGGAGAAATAGCAGTGGAAATCTTTTGGGATATTTTTTTCTCCAGTGTTTGGCTGACTAATTACCCCAATTCACCAATTCTTTGAATATAGAAACTACCTAAGGAATCTGAACGGCAAGAGTTAAATTTCAACAAGAAAAAAAGAATTTCACCTACTTGTTATCCCTAAAATTAACTGTATATTTAGCATTCTGAAAGATTATGCTATTTGGTTCCTTAAACACCAAATTTTAGAACTTGTTTCTGAATGTCCAAGTTTAGTCCATTTAAAACTAAAAGTAAAAGAAATCTGTTATATTTAAATGACATAATTCAGAATAAGAAATGTTTTTGGCGCGTAGCTGTGGCTACATTTACAGTCACAAAATGTCATTCTTTCAGACAAACTTGACACTTGAAGCCAGTGAAGTATATATATTTCCTCTGCCTGAAAAATTCTACTTATTATTATTTATTATTCTAATTATTCACCAGCCTGACTAACTTGTTGTCATAATAAATGAAACAATAACTTAAATGGTTTTTTCCACATTTTTTTTTTTTCCCCTTCAGGGGAGAAGGGAAGGGAGGGAAGACAAGGGGGAATTTAGCACAGCCTCCACCTGCTTGCAAAAGGTCAGGGTATGAAAATGTAACACTGTACTCATAGTACTCATAGGGATGATTTCACTTGCAGTTGTGGTTTAGTAACAAATGGATGCTTTCCTCAAAAGACACCAATTTCTCTATTACTCTACTGGAGAACTCTCTTAGAAAATTTAGATATACTACTAATAGTAAGCCTGTGCTAAAATGTGTTCTAAAATATCACACCCTAATCAAAGGTGTGCTACAGCGCAATAAAAATGTTGCTAAATAAAAAACAGCAAGAGGGGAAAAAGTTGATCACTCTAAAGCACTGAAGAAAACAGTGAAGGACAGTGCCAATCTCTGAAGCTTTGTGGGTAAAAAACACAGGCTGTAGGGTCTAACACTTGTTTTGACAGGGAGAAAGGAATATGGCTTCACTCACATCATGAAATGACAAATTCTACGGTGTTTACATAAATCCCTGCAGCCAAGAAGAGGCAATCTAATGTGTTTATTTAATCAGGAAAGTGACAACAGTCATTACTTTACTTTCTTCACATATCTTAAAGGAATAAAGAATAAAAAGAGAGACGGCAAAGAGCATTCTTCTTTTCATTGTGAAGCCTTATGATAAATACACTCAGTTAAACACCCTTTGTGCAACGACTAAATATATTATAGATACAAAAAAAAACCACATACTTTTACTTAATAATTCTTCAGAGAACTTCATACTCAGCTCTTTGTTTGAACAAATTAAGTCGTCTCCTACAGAAAAAATTACTAGAGCACATAGTAGTGACTATGGATGTGCTTTTTCATTCTTGTTTATTTGCTCATATGTATCTATCCTTAAAACTACACTTGACAGGACTTAATTATTGTGCAGTAAGACTAAATAAATCAAGAGGAGTAAGGTCTACAAAGTATTACTTGTACACTTGCTTCCCTCTCCCTGAAATAAACTCATTAAGTTAATTGTAGTAGAATAACTTAGAAAAACTTGTGTCAGCTATCTAAACTATTAAGTAATAACCACAGCAATTAATTTCTTTTTTTTTTTCCCAAGTAACTTTATACCAATTTTCAGGAGCTGACAAGGAATTGTAATATAGATACATACAAATACTGGGTACAGAATCAGCCCCCTTATCAAAGAGGAGACACGGGGATGAACCAGGACAAACAGGTGTTTGATTGCAGTTCTCATGGCAAACTAGAAGGAATTCTATAAAGATACCTTTTTTACGAGAAACTGCCCAAAGCAAATGCATGGGGACAATAGCCAAGCAAATATAGAGAATGCTTTAAAAAAAGACCCAAAAAACTACAAACCACTCTTTCTCCTGACCTGGTTTAGAACAATTTGCTCTGTTCCCAGGGATAAAGCTTTTAATAGAGTATCTTTCTGATTCATTAAGAAACATTTGACAAGACACACTATTTCGGTTCTTCTGACTTGTCCAGTAACTAAATCAGCCGGAACAGAACCAAAAGCTGCTCCCTGTCCATCCATTACTATTATAATGGGAACAGTAGAACTACCTTTTTTTTTTTTTTTTTAATCTTTACAATTTCACCAAGAATTTCTTTCTTTTTCTTTAGTATGAACTCCAATAAAATTTCTCTCAATAACACATCAGTTTCAAAGTCATGTTGGCATTTAAATAACCCCTACAGGGAAGTTCATATATAGCTGAGTGAATCCTTATAAACACTCCCTAAATTTTAGCACGCTATTACCAGTAGAGTCTCATCACAAGCTGAATCTCAGTTAGTGGCTACAGGTGGGAAGCAATTTGTTTGGACAGAGACAGCCACTCCCTGAAGCAGCAGGCTGCCCAGCTCTGTTGTATGCATCGCTCTCCATCCCCACTTTCAATCACCTTCTAGAGACAGGGACTTTTGTCTTTATGGTGTCCTCAAGAAAACATGGCATCCCATTTCAAGACTAAGTAATAAATTAGGCCAATATAATTATTTGCAGATTATTTCTGATCTGTTGGCCATAAATATGCTACTGACTTTTGGAAATGCTACAGCATTTTGATATTTTTCTGCTTTGTAGACATAGTTGTTAATTGGTTTGTTCCCTGTAGTTATTTATTTTCTGCTCTCTCCAGTGAGCTTTCAAAAAATGTATTTCAAGTGGACCTGTGCATTATACATCATATACATACCAGAATCAAAAAAACCCAAACAATTGTCTTAATATCTTATCTTCTTTCCCTGCTATAAGTGGTACCATGCCTAATTTTCTTCCAACCTTGAATTTCTTGGGCTGAAACCCTATTAGAAGCAAGTCAACATCCCATATTTCATTTGTGGATTCTTCTCAGACTTACACAACCATCAGCCTTTTCTCCAGCACAATCTTCTATTCACAACAGATGCTGCTCATGTAACCTGCTGCAGTAATCACTTAAGAACGCTGTGGAAATTGTCAATTCAAGTGTGGATTACTAAATGCAAGATCATTATTGCATTTAGACTGATGAAAAGTGATTCTCTGCAATGTGTTGAATTTTGGCTAATTTTAGATATTTATTGAAATACCATAATCAGCTTCAGGTAAATGTGACCGCATTTATTCAAGATATGATTGAATTTAATTGGCTACAAGTGGTGACCTCTATATTTCAAAATGTGCTACCTGACAAAATTTAGAACTACTGACTGCATTTTCTCAGTGTGCCTTTCTTCACATCTCAATTTCTTGCTTTATCACTCTACCACTGTTTTTGCAGCTACATTTTAGAAACTGCACAAAAAGCTGTGAATGCTGCATTGGAGGTTAATTTGAGAAACTGGACACTTCCAAGAAAGCTACATGGATTCTTATGTGAAGCTCTGAGTTTTAGAGCACCTATGGATTTAAAGCTTCACAGTCTGTTATACCAAAGTACAGTACAGTAAAGAATTAAGCTTGTTTAATTAAAAATTTAAGAAATCAAAAATAAAGCAATTATACAGCAGCTCTGGACTGCATATACTATGAATCATATGATCATGGCTGGAACTTTTTTTTTGTGCTATTATTTTAATTTTTCTGATTACACTGCAGTAAGTTCCTATATATCATCCCTTCTCTCAATGCTTTCAGTAATCATTCCCTTCAAAAAAGGCAATTTATAGACTGCAATGTCCCCATACTTAAAAGTGTTTACTTACTAGCATTCCCAATGATGACTAAAAAGAGGAGAAAACAAAAAGAAATTACAATTTTTAGGCACGGAAGGTATTAAGATTTTAAGGTTTACATTTTATAAAGTATTTTTATACTGTCAAAGTCACCATCAATGTCCAGTCTATTAGAAGCAGAGTGCTAAGGAACCTAGGCAGACAGTGTTTTTAAAGACAATCTTTAATCAAAATAATTACATTTATGAGGGGTGGGGGGAAGAATAAAAATCTCACTATTATGCTGCAAGCAGTGCTTCCTTAAAACAGTCATTAAGAAATAATCTTTGCCAGCCAAATGAAATTCCAATGCATATTATGCAGATCTTTAAATACAGAGCTTTCCTAAACTAATTTAGCAGAGGAAGACTGGCAGGAAATGAATTAAAATCAGCACAGCTTTATGTTTTACATAATGAAACACAACTCACATCCCCGTTCTATTGTAATTACCCTAGAATCAACAACATACCACGAAGACATCACATGACTGAGAATCTCTCATTGACAACTCTCACTGTATTACCTTTAGTCTAGCTGGAATGATGGCCAAGGATTCTCCCCAGTGAAAACATATTTGTGACAACCATGGCATGGCCCTGGATGTCCTTACTACTGCCTAAATGCAGCTGGGAGAATGTCACCTGTACCTTGCCAAATCCTCAGAAGCTGCAGAAGAGAACACTTCCGTTCTCACACTCTGGGAAGTCAACTGGATAGGATTCACTAATTATGTGCAAGCTACCCCTGCTTGCTTTTCCCTCTCTTCCTGTGTCCCAAACTGTGTCCCTTAAGCTTATAGCTTATGCTTCTAAGAAAATTCCTTAGCTGAGAAAAAATTGAAAAAAAGTCTTTAGATTAGAAGTATACAAGGTAAGAAAGGTAAAGTTACAGACAGGTTTGTTAGGAGCACTAGGATTAAAAAGGAAGAATATGGAAAGGTGCAAAACAGTAAAGAGGATAACCCAGTACCATCAAAGGTCTGTGACAAGTAGTGGCAGTCTCCTTTCTCCCACCTGCCTGGCCAGCAGAGTCTGTTCAAATATCATCTTAGAAGTAATGAGTGTCCCAGCAGCTTTTAAATCCTACCTATCCTTTGTGTGCATGAAGTTTCCATTCAAATCTTTGCACTCTAAAACATGTGTGAATAAAGGGCCCCTGAGTTGGATGCCAAGATCACACACAATGTGTTATCTGCAGTCTGTATCTCATGCTCATGTGCCAGTTTTCCTTAAGTGCATTAGGCAAGGAACCTGAATCTCTAACACCGTGGTACTGCACAGAGCATCAGCTTACATCTATTTAAAATGCTAACAGTATAAGCAATAAAGCATAGCAGTTCATCCATTTCATCCTGAAAACTGTTACAAACCATGGGGATGCTCCCGAAGAAGGCAACAAGTCTTTACCTCCACTGGTATTTAGAATTCATGACTGAATTGAAGGAAAACAAAACCAAAAAAATATTCTGGACAGCTATGTTTAGGGAATTATGAGCCCAGACAGGTACCCCTACTAACCAAACACTAAACTCTGAAAGATTTATGTTCCACTTCATTCCACCTACTAATATCATCTCCTCAGTGGCAGAGACACACTGGCAAAGTAGGCAACCAGAAGAAAGAAAAACAATTTGGGTGAAGAACAGCTGTTCAAGGAAGAACTAAACACCGAGCATTACAGAGGCTGCTGAAGATGTTAGAAGATAAACATGTCTTTAAAGAGTCTGATCCCAAAGTCAAGCAAAATCAGTGGACCTTTTCTCCCCAGAAAATACAGCATAAAAGGTTTATGCAGGATTTAAACACTGGGTGGCAGAAAAGGCCACTGTCTCAGCATCCAAACATAGGTGGATGTTTTAGATGCAAGAGAACACCCGAGATACCCGCCCGAGGGTGGGCCACAGGGCGATGGAGAAAAGCTTCAGGTGACCCACCCCCCTCCGGAGGGGCAAGCTGGGGAAGAGGCCACCTACACCAGAACAAACACACAAACTTCAGCACCTGACAGCTGCCCTGTGTCTGCAGCACTGACAGCCAGGTTAAAAGCAGTTTCTGAGCTATGGCAGTTTATAACCCACTTTAAGAAAAACTGAATTAAAAAAAAAAAAAAAAAAATAAAGAAAAAGGAAAAAAAACATACTGAGCTATAATCAGCTGTTCCACCAGCAGTTCAGAAGACCGAGCTGGAGAGAACATCTGGACTGGCAGCAGGGGACTAGCAAGTCATCTGTTGCCCTGATGTAAAAACTGTGGCTCATGGGACAAAGTGTTTATATACATTAACCCTACCTGTAGCACTTCAAAGCACATTTGCCGTGGATGTCACTTGAAACTCCATAAAAATGAAGGAGGAAGAAAAAAACTAAATAAAAGAAACGATTTCTTCTATTACATGGCTTAGTTATGGTTTTTAACCCTCAAAATATGGACACAACATCCAGTCTTAAAAAGCCTTGAAAATAAGGCCTCAAAAGGCCCCAAAGGAGATGCTGGGACATCTGCTGGCCCTAAATCCTTGTAACCAACATCATCTCTTACTGATCATACTGCTGCATTCAAGGAAGCTGGACTAATTAAAATTAAATCCAGATTGCAAATCAACCTCTTACTTTTGTACCAAAGTCATCTCCTACACTGTGAAATAACTTAAAATTTTGCCTAAGTGCTCAGGTGAAAAGGGTCATAGTATTAAAAAACCAAAACAAAACAACCTAAACCCCTCCAAAACACCCCAAACAAACAACAACAAAAAAAAAGTTAAGGCATCACATGATTTCTAATTTTTACTTCCGGCGTTATTCCTAAAGGCTCACAGAAATATATCAGTATACCTACTGACATTCAGAATTGGATTAAGACAGAATAGAATCCCACAAAGTCTAATGAAAAAATGGGAAAAGCCTTAAAAGTCAAAACAATACTCTCGGATCTCAACAAGTCTAGAAAGGCAACATCATTTACACATTCTATTTATCCAGTGCTGTGGGAAAAATCTTTACTAGGTAATAGCTTGTTGACAATTATTTTTAAATTGTTTTCCTGATTAGTATTTTGGACACATTTGCTATTTGGAGAAATGAATTTAAATTAAAACACAATCAATCACTCCAGTTGTGATCCCACCTGGTCTCCAGAGTCTACAGCATCACTTCTAATGAACCTGGCCGCTGAATAACCTTTGAATATGATTTTAGGAAGAAAAAATTGTTATACTTTGTAGCAGCTTCTACATACTTCGCTTGTGCAAAATTAATTACAAGTAGAATTCTTACCTAAGCTGGGAGACCATTAACTTCCTCCAAAATTAACTAGACAGTGCCAACTAGAGTACAGGTCCAGAGTTTCTGGCACCCCTTTTATACTAAAGCATTTCTCTCTCATGAATTCAGGACTAGAAAAGTCACAATTTTTAACAGGAACGAAGGCAAATTATATAAAATTTTGTTTCTCAACAGAAAATATTAAAATCAACGGCAATTCTCACTGAAGCTTTGTGATTCTGGTGTTTGGGTTGGTCGCTGAGGGAAACAGGGGTTGGACACAGATATAGCCAGGCGGGATGGAGATGATGGAGAAGAGTCACCAAATTAACATATTTGAGGAATAAAAACCGCTCAGGATCTAGATGTTAGAAAAACTCACAAGAATGTGCAAGAGCTATGAAAATTATTAAAGTAAAAACTTATTTCTGAGTATCTTTGATTGATTTTTAAAGCACAGTTTGTATGCTTTTATTGATAAAAGTTAAGCAAAAAGTATTTTTCTATTAGCCAGTTATCTTACATGCAAGTTCTCATTTCAATTAAATTGAGTTTTTATTTTTCTGTGACATCATGAACAGCATTTCAAAATGCAGTTCACAATTTACAGAAAATTTCCCTGTTCATACAACACTTGTATAAATATGGATAAAAAAAATATATACGAAACATGCCTTCCTCTTTTTAAGTAGCACTGTGGTGCAAGATCCAATATCCAGGTTGTCTGTTGAATGGTTTTACTAATGCTTTTCTTGGAGTTACTCTCTACTTACACGAATTTTACCAAAAAATAGTATTTAAATACATAAGGGATATAATCAGGGTTTTTTTTGGCATGGATATAGATCTTTTGCCACATTCTGTTACAGCAAGTATCCACAGTCCCCTGCACAGACAACTGAATAATCTTGCAAATGCTGTGAGATAAACTTACTTACATCTTGGCTTTCAAAGAAAATGTAGACAGACTAAACTGATAAAGCAATTGTTCCTTAATCTCTTTCCCGGTAGAGAATTAGTTTCTCTCAATTCCAAAGTGAATTGAGCATTCTTTGCATTTGATGTTTAAGTACCTGTAGATTTAACAGTTCTTCCCACTACAGAGGAAAAGGATTTAGTACAAGCTCTGTACAGGATAGAAGGCTGGGCTAGCTGAAGAAATTTCACCCAGCAAGCAAGATTTTCTGTAGACCATTCAGCAGACTGTGTTTGCTGTCATTTATTTTGAGCAAACTTGCAACATCTGCCAGCAACTTGAGTCTCTCTCAGATTTTTCTACTCCCCTCATCCAGACTAGAGCTGCTCATCCAATGGTATGGAAATTAGCAGCATGCCAATACAGACTAAATGGGGAAAAAAAAATCCCAAACCCAACATTCTCAGTGAAATGTCAGTTTGATTCTTATTCTTTCACAGTTTTCCTTGGGACCTGCGCACACAAAGAATAGGGGAAAAAATGAAAGCTATTTTTTAATCAGTTCCGTGAAACTTACAATAAACATGAGAATTATATCTTTTCAGCCTTAAAACTTGACTATAAACACATAGAGAATATTTACTGTCTCAGGTATTAGGATGACAGAAACCCTTAACGACTAGAAAAAGTTCACAGCTTCCTATGCTTGAATGCAAAGGAAGCGTTTCCACAAATCTTTAAAAAGAGAACCCCAAATTTGTTGTTGAATATCACAAGAGGGCAGGGGATGGGAAATGACATTTGAGGGACCCTCAGTCATCCAGTGAAGAGTTTCAGTTTCTCTGGTCTTTGCTATTCCTTAATCTCATCTCTTCCTCTCACAGCTCTTCCACCTCCCCTTTCCAGCATTACGTCTGGCACCTATTCCAATGCCACAGCATGAAAAGAAATTCCACAGTACAGGTACACATCACTGACCAAACCGAGCCATGGAGGCAGTTCTTCACTTCTGAAGAAATGCTTAACACTGCCAAGTGCTACCACAAAATGAGCTTGTTGTTTCTCTCATTTATAAATCCTCCCAAACACTCAGCAGCAGTTTCTTTCCCAGCAGGAAGAACTTGCCTCTGCTTGGACCAGAGAAAGGTCCAAACTACATTCTATTTCCTCATGAGAGATATTGGTACTCACACACTTGTTGATTATTCATAAGCATCAAATGAAATAAAATGTGCAGTGCTATCATATTGATATTAAAGCTTTAAGATTATTTGAAATACAGTTTATTTGAATATGAATTTAAAGCTTAATAGGAAGGACTAAAATGGATTTCTTATAATAATTAAATCACAACTCAAGAACTCCCCCTGAAATAATCCATTAAATTGTCCCATATAATAAGTAAATAAAGAACAGCTCATCTTACTAAGTATCGAAGTGAGTAAATCAGTTTTCACTGACTGGCCATTTGGTTTATTTGACACTGTGAGTTCCATTAAACAACTGGCCTATGCTATGTAACATGACTTTTTTAATAGTGCAATGTAATCATATCCATCCAGTCCATGGCAATTCAATGCAAGCAAGGGAGTAAAATAGGAGAAAAAGGAAATTGAACCTGAAGAACACAGGTTAACAACTAATAGGTTAACAAGAGACCAGAACTCTACAGCTGCTAAGTGATGAACCACCACAGGAACCATTCAAATGTAACCTTGAAAGGGTTAAAACAGAACTTTGTAACTGATAAGAAGGTCACACAAGATTATCATGCATCTCAAGGGGGGAAATAAGAGAATTTATCCTGGAATAAATGATCGATTCTATATAGAATTTATTTAGACATGCTTTAATGAGATGTGAAGATATGCAAAACTTATTGTGGAATGTTTAGGGAAACAAAGACAAGCAAGGGAACAATCAAGGTGGTTCAGGGATGAACAAATGGGAAAAATGTGAGAAGGAGACTGAAATAAGCTGGCTGCTTGTGCCTGTTTCTCCATTTAAACCACTGACACATTCAGCATACGAGATCAATCTCCTTGCCCCCAATACCTCAGAGAATACAGAGTAAACAATATTAAATACTAATAATCATCTGGCATTAATGCCTGTTTTGACACACATTATATTTATACTGGTTAATTAAGCTTGACCAAACTGGGTCTCTAGAACTGTCTACTGAAAATGACCCCTGCTCTGTATCAACTGTTGATTGACCTCCAGAAGCTCTTTGAAATGGAGTTAGTTATCCTGGGGGGAAACTTTTCCTCATTTCAACAACCTGACAGTGACAGTTCGGCAATAAATTTCCAGAGCTTACAAGTTTTCATCAGCTTTTCTAATTTTATTTTTATATAGAAATATTATCTATTATATACATGCAATATACTATATAGCAGGAAAATATTTTTATTCTAAAATGCATAAAAGACACAATTATATATTCCTATATAAAAGATATTTAAATTGATATTTATATAGAAATATATTTTTAAATAAAAGTAACCACACCATTATATAATACATACAATGCACGTGATATATAACACGCACATAGGTAGCCATGGATGACAGGAAAATAACAAAATTGAAATACTATCATTTAGTGTTAGATTTTAAGCATTTAGGCAAGTAGAGGAATTTAACTCCACATACTGCAACTGTTGAACAATCCAAATGACTGCACCAGTTTGGCAAGGAGTGTAGTTTTAATGGCCCTGGTATGAAATAATAACCACTAGCACAGCCGAAGTGACATTTTATACTCACTTTGCATAGTCAAAGAGCCTGCTGTCCCAGAGCTGGTGATTGCCTCTGTATCCAGAATGGAAGAAACAAGAATCCGTACCATCGAACTGGTTGAGACCATCTTCTGAGTTTTTTGAGGCGTGGCTGTGCACCACATCAAGCAGGACTGTGATGCCCATGGAGTGAGCAACGTCAATCATTTCCTTCAGGTCGTCTGGAGTTCCGTACCGGCTGTGAAAATGCAACGTGGTACAGTCAGCACTTCTGCTGGCAATACTGAACAGTCATCATGGAAACCACATCAAAGTCAGCAGTTCTTCACCACCCACTTTACAGAGATACACAGGGTATTTGTTCAGCCTCTTAAGCAGTAGCTATGGCTTACAAACTAACATTTCAAACCATTTTTCATTATAAATATTCCAGCATCCACACAATGTTTTTCAGAAATAGATTCAGTTTTATTTTTCCCTTTTTAATAATACATCAAATTCAGTATAAAAGATAACAGATACAACTTAAAGCTGCTATTTAATATTGAACATTTCCTTAGTTCATAAGGGACAAGAATATATCCATATTGCTGGAATAAAGTAACACAATGATTACCAAAGGAAATGTACATCCACAAAATCCACAAAATACACCATTTGCTGTTTTCCTGCTTAGTTATTCGATTTAGATACTACATCATTTTCTTATTTTTAAATAAGCAGTTTTGTCTCCTGTGCCTGACACATCTTTTTTCAACTAATTAAGCCAGTTAAAAACTTCCTATCTAAATTCAGCCACTTAAGCTACTCTAAGATTAAGACAAAAAAATAAAAACAAAAATAAAATTCAAAAAAATCACAACTTCCAGGTTTATCAAGATTTTCTTAGCAGTTACCTGAATTCACTTTTCATCTATTTTCACCCTATGCCTCAAATCTAAGTACATTCTGTTACAAGCCTGGGAACAGGTTCCCACAGAACACACAAAGCCATGATTTTAATCAAGTTCATTATGAACAGTGTACAGTTCTGTTTGTCATAAAAGAAAGCCTTACACATCCTGTTTGTTTCTGCCAAGAATTCCACAACTCCAAACCCATGCATAAAGATTGCTGAAGGTGGATTACCCAGAATATGCTATGGCAGCCGAAGTTACTTATAAACTTTTTGTCTGTATCCTATCCAAAGTGTTTCACAGAGCAGCTGATCACTGTGCCAAATTGATTTCACATTTAAGAGGAAGGAAGAGCAAATACCTGAGCCATTGCTTCCCATTATACACTTTGCTGCAAACACACACCTGCAAGGCAATACTGACTTCAGCGGATGGGAAGAAAGGGAAAAGAACAGAGAAGATGTTGGAGCACTTAAACCTACCTTGATGCTGCAAAGAAACTTGTGACCTGATAACCAAAACTGGCATAGTATGCGTGTTCCATAATAGCCATCAGCTGGACACAGTTATAGCCTATAATAAATACAAATATAAAAAACAAATGCCTTTAAGAACAGTTAAAGGATTATTCAATACCTGTAACATATCCATTCCAGCCTTCTCTCATTTTAGCTGCCTCTGCCCCTAATGGTTAGGAACTAAAGATTCAGTAACTTTCAAGAAGAAATTCTACCTAATAGTTTACACCTACATAATCTCCATTACAAATGAAACAGTCAAGCTCTCAAGTCATCTACACATACTGAACCTCCTAGATGTAGACAGGAACGTGTGCAATCTTTATTTAACTTCAGAATACTAGTCATGCCAACCTGCATGTCCTGAACTTCTGCTTCACTTCTGACACTTGCAGTCAGGGGGTGTAGGGTTAGTCACTGGCTACACACACTATGATAGAACCACAGGACGGTTTGGATTGGAAGGGAACTGAAAGATCCTCTAGCTCCCACTCCTCTGCCATGGGCAGGGATACCTTCCACTATACCAGGTTGGTCAACACACCTTCCAGGGATGGGGCATCCATAACTTCTCTGAGTAACCTGTTCCAGTGCCTCACCACCCTCACAGTAAAGAGTTTCTTCCTAATGTCCAGTCTAAATACACCCTCCTTCAGTGTGAAGTCACCCCATCCCTGGTCTCCACTTGGACATCAAGCTATTGACTGAAACTCTGAGTGTGACCATCCTGCCAACTCCTTATCCATCACATGGTCCACCTGTCAGACTCACATCTCTCCAACTTAGAGACAATACTATAACTTCATGACATATGAAATCTTTTTTATCCCCTCAAAACCACTTTTTCCAACCTTAATAGTTATATCCTCCCTCTACAAGAGTCTTCCAAGAAGAGAAAACACAAGTATAATGTGCTTTTATTCCGAGTTTTGCCAAGAACTAAGGCAGCCCAGGAGGGCTGGGGGACACTGTGTCGTATCGCCTAAGATAGTTCAGTGCATTCTCAAGGAAGGGAGCTGTAAAGAATCAGGTTTTATCTACAGGCTGTTGAGACTCACACCACCACCACCTCTCTATCAGTATGAAGAAAATCTTCACTTCATTCCTTAGTTTCAACAAGATGCTGTGGGATTTTTTTATTCTTCCTGGTTTTTTATCGCTGTGACATTTAAAACCAGAGGTATTATTAGAAGACAGTTGGCATGAACTCAGCAATTTGTCAGATTCATTGCTGGTTTATAACTCAGGCTCATTGTACTTATTTTTATTTATAGCATTTTTAAAAATAAACAGCAACATTGCACCAAATTAATCTTATTCAATTTGCTTGCTATTTATTTCACTATTTGTCACGCACATATTTCTACAAAGTAGTAACACATTACAGTTCTCACACAGAGATGTCTTTAAGCTTGTCGTAAGAAGACATTCCAAACCTGAATCTAACAGACCTTAAAAATATATTTTAAAAATGCTTAATTTCCACAATGTGTACTTAATTGTAAACAAGAAGGAACATTAGTTATCATTTCTGTATACCTTACTTCAATTTGATACTGCTTTTATTATTTGGTGAATCAGACTTTTCATTACATTTCTCCACAAAGAAAAATTTGTAGGCAAAGCAGAATGCTTTCCTAATTCAGCAAATCCTATTAACTTCCTTGGACAAGTGAAATTCCTTTGCAGTAAGGAGTCACAGATATGTAATGTAAAATCCAAATTTACTTTTTGTTACAGACTTCCAGATGTGCAAACTCCCTCATTTCACCTGCAAGCTCAACTTTACTGAAAGGCAAAAGCCACAAAACACTGACTCAACATGTAAACCTATAAGGACATGCCTTCTTCAGGCACTCTGATAAATAAAATAAAAAAATCAAACACAAACACAAACTCAGCCACCATCCGCAGAGGTTTCAGCAACAGATGTCAGGATTATTTTACAGCAGAGTGTAAAATACATATTTCATTACAAGGCAGTAAAAGCCAGTAAGTTCTAACACTGTCCATTCCAGAAACAGTGCAAAGACACCATGGGGAAAAATAATTAAAGATAAATTGAGGTGAACAGTTCTGCTGTGTTTCCTGATATAATGGTACCAGCTCTTTCACACATCCTCTCCAATATACCAGAAGTTGTTTTCCTGAAGAAGATTTTTCACATTTAAAGTTTTCTTATATATACTTCAGACCTACTGTTCAGGGATAAAAAAAGTCTAGCATACTTATTCTGGCAAAACAAAGAAAAAATATCCAGATATTTCTTTTGTCTTTCCTTAGAACTAAGTTTTACATTAGTAGAACCAATTAAGGATGAAGTATTTTCTAGATTACCACAAAAAGATCCTTTTTCAAGCTGAAAGCAAAACATGCCAAAAGCAAATTGCCTGGTAATACTTATCTAGGCTTTAACAATCATATTTTACTTAAAAATGTTGAATGGATTTTGATTCACATATCCTATTTCAGTATTTGTTTGTTCTCCACAGATTTCACTTGTTTATAATTTTTTGCTCACATACTGTAAAAATAAAATCTATTTTTATAGTAGGTGTAATTGGAAAATGCAAAAAAAACCTGTAGCTACTTGACAGTTATCTTTTCTAACAAGAGCACAAGCACATAAAAATTATCTCTGCAAGCATTTCTGGTATTACTTACCAAGATCCTTAATTCTAGGTAGTACATTGTATGTGAAGTTTTTATAAGAAGCTACTTTCCCTTCTGGGGAAGCAATTCCCACATGCGATTCATAGATTCTTAGGCTTTTTAATCTCTTGGGGGAAGGATTCTTATGCTACAAGGAAAAAAACAAAGAGTTGTCATTAGGAACAGCTTAGGAGTCCTTCTGAATTACTATGAAGCTTGTTTGAAGATAGAGAAAATAGTAAGATAGGATTTTATTTTTTAAGCATATCTGCTTTTTGCAGATACATGAAATTGCTCTGCTTTCTCTTAATTGAAATTAATAAATGTTTTATTCCTAAAGAATACAGTTCCACAGCACAGAATCACCTATATTCTAATTACTTAGTATTAAAATATAATTAAAAAATCCCAAGTCTTGAGATGAGTACACAGCATTTCTAGATGGGTGAAAATATTTGAAGAATATAGAGGCCATTGAAGTTAATATCCTATTTTTTAGTTTATTATTCAGGCGAAATTTTGAAAAGATAGCACAAAACTAGTTGAATACACACATGTGAACAGAAATTAAAGAAACAATGTGAAGAACAAAACTTTTGGTTGAGGCTTGCTACCTCTGTTTCATTTCTACCTCTAGTATTCATAAAAGTACTTTTTTTTTTCCAGTAAGGCCTTGTCTTCACCCAACTGTTCTGGCCTCCTTTTCACTCTAGGTCATCCCAATCACTGCATTTCCAAATACCTACAAATTCCTTTTCTTACAAGGAACTGAGGTGTCACACAGCATCATATATAGAGTAGGCCACTAAACTGATAAAGACTACAGACTTTAATAAGAGTTACTGTACATCATGTTATCTATTTTTTAAGAAAATATTTCTATGCCAGTAACCTTTTCTCTGTCAAGCAGTTGTTTCATAACTTGAAGTGGGCACCAAAATTTAACTCAAAATAGAGGCTACAGCATCTCTAATATAAACCACTGCATCCCATTTTTTCAGGGAAAACATCAAAAAGTTTATTATGAAACAACATCACTCAGACAGTCCAAAGTTTCCAAATGTTCTCCCAGGGTATCTTTCATATATCATGCAAAGAGTTCTCTCCCTTACAGCAGTGCATGAGAAGTAAGAGGGCTTTAAATTCAATAATGGGATTTTCCTGATACAAAGAAACTGGGATTTGACTGGAGCTTAGGCACCATATTTTTGGAAGTTTTTTCTGACTTCATACAATATTAGCAGTGTTGAGTACTGAACTTTGCATTTGTAGATAACCAGTCCTTAAATCTAGTACTGATAATTCTCTGCCCTCCTCCGTACCATGAACAGCCATCTTGTCCCAGAATACTTGTCAATCTTGCCTAACAGGTGGAAAACCAAGTTTAAAATACCACACTAATAACTATTTTTTTATATATTCTACAGAAGGCTGAAAAAGCAGCTCAAAAACATCCATCATTAAAGACACTTATTTCTGTCAAAGCCATGAATAAAAGCCCTTCATTTCTCAGGCAGCTGTTTTAACTAGTTTGCTATCCCCTTTTATTTTCTTCCAAACAGGGATACAAAGGTAATATGATACACCTCTTGAAAATAATATTGAAGACTTACTATATATGACTGTGGTGGATTCCAGTGAACCCAATCATAATTCACTTTGTCTTCATCACGGACCACATATCTTGCCCAGGGTGAAATACGATAGAGGAGGGCGCCGTTTTGAGCACGAATCACCACCTATAAAATAACACAACATATGCAGGCAGTCACTTATAACTCACAGGACACCTTCTATGCAAGCCATAGCAGGGAATGAAATAGTAGGCTACACAGAAATTTAATTTAAAGAACACACAAACACACAATGCAAGTCAAGAGAAGGAAGAACGACCCTGCTCGCAGAGATGATTTGCAAAGGGACAGTAAACCAGACATGTCAAACAGGAGTGATGTTCACCAGCAAGAGCTGAAAGGTGGGGATATATAGAAGCTTTATATAAGTAATGGGAGAGGAAACCTTCCCAAATAGATTACTGTTAGGTTCCCTAATTACCCCTGTCATTGCTATTTCCTTTCCATGTTATAAATTTAAATAGACATGCAGTATAGTGCCATTAGGATGAGAAGTGTGATTTGTTTAACTCGGCAAACAAACAATCTATTAAGGCAATTTTAATATCTTAGTTTCATCTTCTTTTCCATGCTCTGTGAGTCCTTAACAATGTCACACAGGCTGGAACCACAGATCACACAAGCAGCACAGGACAGCTTTTGGGTCAAGTGAAGAAAAAGTTCCACCTCTCTCACCTCCTCCCACCCCATCCCACCTTCCCTCTACTCAGCACAGAAGGAACAGCACCACTCTGGTTTTGCTTGGTATCTTGTGTGCCACTAAAACAGTAACACAGATGGCTTGCAAATTTAAAACCTAGAAATGTACAAGCAAGTGAAGGCACAGAATTCTTAATTCTGCTTTTTTTTAAGAAATTGATGACTGAGACTTTTTTAGTCTGGTTGTTGGTTTTGTGGGGCTTTTTTTTTTCTGGTAAGAAAAACTGTGAAATTATAAAAAGCTTCAAATGAAAAGGGAAGGGTGTTGAGCTTTTTTCCCCCGTTTTTCTTTCTTCTTTTTTTTTTTTTTTTTTTGTTAAAAAAGGCAAATTGTCTTTGCTCTCAATTCCTAACAGGTAGTCTGGAAGACAAAATTACCAAAGAATTGGCTTTTCACCTTTGGCAAGTGTCTGTCACTGTTTTGATAGATTATCTGTATCCTTAACCCAACCATGGAAGAAGGCAAGATCACAGAATCGTGGCATACTTTAGTTGAAAGGGACCTTTTAAAAGTCACCTAGACCAACAAAGAGGAAAATATGTATATGCAGAAGGTTAATGGAAGTTGACAGAGTAAGGCAAGGGAAGTATGATTGCTGTGCCTCAGTACATAGCATTAACTCCAACAATTCAAAACAGGTTTTATAAAATGGAGTAATTGATACCAAAAGCCTCATCAGAAAAAGCTGAGAAAGTTATTGCAAAGACTGTACAGTTGCATGGAAAATTTATTCCGTTAACTGCACTAGCAAAGCTGACCCAAAGAGTATTTCTGCAAATTACATCAACACTGTGAAGATCCTCCTTGCTGATATAGCACTGACAATTTGCAAATTACTCTTAAAATAATAAAACTTATCTCCTCTTTCTAATATCACACTTCTGATGATGCTATTGCTTCTTTTATTATTTTGTCTTAATTTACCCATCACAGAAATAAGACAATTACTGCATATAATAACCTACTCATGTTGACACTCTTTTTTCTAATATTTTAGTGTAATTCATACTAGACAGGCTTATGAAGGGTGGGCACACTTAAGAAATGTGGAGTAATTAATCTACATTCAGAACATTAATTAGCTGTAGTACTTGTTTAATCCAAAGATGATACTGGAGACTGAAAAAGTAAATTTCTTTATTATGGTATATTAATCCAGTCACGCACAGTGTTTAATTTAAACCATTAAGCAATGAAAAGGTTAGGAAAAAAAAGATATTAGAAAACCACTTAAATGAACGACCAGTTATTTCACTTCAACTAACAGTTCTCCAGATATACTGCACAACCAATCTCTGTCCACCACCCTTCCAACAAAGTACAAGAACTTCTGTTGTTCTGTAGTGACTGAAATTGACCATATTTCCCCTCATTTGTGAGACAGCAGTGCATTTGATTTACCATTTCTTCGGAAGTCATTTTGTTCAAGTACTAGTTTTGCATTTATTCAAAACACTTAAAAAGCCAAGTTTAATGATTACACTTTTCAGGAGCTGAGAGACTTACAGGAAGTCGTACAAGTTTCTAGCAACTTTCACAGACAGAATTTTAAAAGATAAAACTAAAAATTCCAGGAAATACATATATTTATTTGTCACATATTACGATAGTAATAATGTAGAGCCATAAAAAAATGATGGAAATCTACCATTCTAAGGGTTGGGTTTACATGCTTGAACAGTCAAACTTTAGAGTCTGCTCTGTTTTAAGGCTCAGAATCTAAATTTTTGTTTTAAAACTTTACTTTCAGTTCTATTATGCAAAGATAGAAGAAAACTCCCATGCTCAAAAGAAAAGGACACATTTCTCCAACAATAGAAGTCATGAAATTTAACCATGCAAATATCAGAAAAATCTCAAAAAAAGTGGGGGAGCACTTATTTTAAACAAGTAATCATAAAATTTATTCGTTACTTTCTTTACAGTGTACGTGGTCTTAAGAAACATTTTTCAAATAGATCCAGCCACAATCACTGATTAACCTCTTCCCAACAGAAGAAACCTCAAGTTTGCTCATTTGTTGCTGTAATTCTTGAGTATCATGGGCTGTACACAGAGGAAGAGAGACTTGTGCAGAGAGTCAAGAAAAACAATTATTACAACACTAGGGCTGGTAAAGTTGAATCCTTTCCTTCTCTGGTTTGTAGAAGCACAATCAATACAGTGTCCTTACAGATCTATCAGGTGATCTCTGACAATTTCAATTCTTAGTTCCTTTGCTTGTTTAATACCTTTCCTAATTTTATGTGAATACCATTTTCAGAGTCTCTCCTAGGCTTAGTTATCAAGGCCTGTACTCAGCTTATTCCTCTCTCCCAATATTGTATAAAGTTTATTAATAAAGTTAGAAATAAAAAGACGTCAAATAATGTTTTCTGAAGTTTCTTGAGACAGAACTCTCACACCATCATGCTTATCTGAAGCAAGAGCAAAAAAAAAAAACTGGAAAAAGCTGAATGGCACCAGAAAACAAATAGCAATTCAGCCCAAGACTGACAAAAATAACTCTACTGCAAACAGTCTGACACCTTTAATTCCCATATTTGCCTTGCTATTTCTTGAAAGAATTACATATAAATAAAAGGAGTAAAAATATACAGCACACATAAAACAAAGACAGGTAAAAACTCTTGCTTCACTCACCCCAAATTATGACTTTTGGTCCTTTCTCTGCAGTGTATACTCTGTATACACTCAGCTGCTGTGTATTCTCTGAATGTGCTGTTACAGATTTTACATGCATAAGAAATACTGAATATAGTCATTACACAGCCATTTTGACAGAGTGCCCATAAATCTGTTTAACAGATACTATACTTTTCCTCCAAATTAGTTTGAAATGAGTAAAAAAAAATTCATAAAAGTTGCAGCCTAACTAGCTACTTAGTTCATCAACACTTTATAGCTGACTTCACATTTTCTAATTAACTCAAAAAATTGTTCTCTAAAGAACATACATATAACCATGATGTACATTAAATTAGGCTTCTTCAAGCTGGCCTTGGGATTTACCTACATAGTTTTCTAGAGGCCCTAATCATTGCTCAATGTATATGAGGAGGCACATCTCACTATTTGATATAAAAACTAGACCCTTCATTAAATAAAGCTTTTAAAATGCATACTACTACAGCATGAAACACATGTCAAGTGAACCAAGCAAACTGACAAAAGCTTAGCCTCTCATCACAAGTAACCTGTTTTACACTTATTTAGACTTTAGTTAAACAAAATCCTAGGTAAAAATAGCTCCTGCATTTCTGATCCTATTATTACAGAAAACACTCCAACAAGAGGACAAGTGCAGGGGAAAAAGGAAATCCAAGTTTGACACAAACTAATACATCCTCCCCAATTTGTTAAAAACCAGAAAAAAATGGTTAAGAAGAAAGAAACCTGGATCTCAAAAGAGTTACATTTACACTGCCCAGATTTAGACAGAATGAAACAAAGACAAAATAACAGATGTAAAGAACTTGCCACCATCTACATTAACCACCTCTTTGAAACATGAGATAAAGTAATATATTATCAAACTGTATAATACATGGACAGCATCATTTTGTGCGTATCTGTGTGAAGAGAGGGAAGTGTCTTAAAACAGGAAGCCTGTTTAGAATTCTATTAAAAAGGGGTTTTTTCCCCTGTTCCACAGAGTCTCCAAGATAGCTTTCCCATTGGAAAACTTCTAACAGAAGAATGTAGGAAATTCAAAGTAAGTCATGCTGAATTTGTCTACATTGACTTTAAAAACAGCTCACCTAAATAGTTCAGGGCTTCCCCCTCGCCTCCCATACTGGTAAACATTCAAAATCCTTGATGAGACCTTTGAATGTCACACAATTCTGGCTTCCAAGTGAGATATAAATACACATAAATAAATGGTCTCACACAAATAAGTGTCAGAAAGACAGAATGAAAACGTCCTTCAAAACCTGACATTAAAAAGTCAATTTGCTCTAAAAATGGACTTGGCACAGACACACAATTTATGTAAGTACAACTGCAAAACAACAAAAGTGAAGACATTAACCTACACTGTACATCTTTTGTATGCAGAGGTTAAACATTTATGTTTAGTATTCATTTTCCATTATAGGGATGCATTTTCAAAGTTTCTGTCTGAACTGTTCAGCATCTTGAAGTTTAGCATCCCAAACCACTGTAATAAGTGCTGTGGATTTCACAGATGAGTACACCCAACATAGAAAAAACATGCCCTTAAACCTAAGTTTTACAGTATCAGTGCTACTAAGTGATTGATTCTGAAGAACTTTCATATCTCAATAAAAAACAGTAGAAAAACAAATGTATGGCTGTAGTCAGAGAAAACATAACCAACAAAGGCTGGCTTTGAAGGTATGCAAAAACTGGTGTGCAAAAGTGCATCTCAATTTTCCAGTTGCTGGACTGTGGGAAGACAAAGCAGGACCTATTTCTCCCAACAACATTAGTACCAAAGTGACAACATGTTCCATGTCTTTCCACTAGAGGATAGGAAATTCATGAAATGGGGAGTAAGCTGTAGGATAAAATTAAATATAGGGGTTATGAGTCTGTTTGATGATGTTTATAACTCTCAAAAGCAGTTTATTACAGTTAAGGGGAAACCATCACTCTGAGGTCAGTTCAATATCATAAAGAAAAGGCAATAACACATAGGAGCAATTCAGAAGCTGAAATAGGTCTCATTTAATGTAATGATGCTGCCAATGCAGGACAAGTGAGATTGAGAGGCCTTGATTTTTCAGGCATTTGAGACCCTTGGGTATCCCATTATTCTGCCTTTCCAAAATAACACAGGCCTTTTATATCACCCACAGTACATTCGCCAACTCCTTCTGGATGTCTTGGGGCATTTAAAGGAAAACTCCGTGCTTACATCCAGGCAGTTTTCAACCTACTGTGACTCAGTGAGATCTGCTGGCTTTTTATGAACAGACACCACGCAATTTTTCTTACACCATCTATAATGATAAAAAGTATGAAAGGTTCACAACAAATTAAAAAGCTGTGTCACAAATACAAATTCAGCTAAAACCACCTGTAAAAATGAAGCTTAATGTGGTCGTGGTATTGTTATGACAGATGAAACTCTGCAGTAACAGGACACAAACTACCACATTTAAAATTCATATGTTCATGAATGCCTCTTTTTTCTTTGTATTTGACTACCTTCATCTTCTCTTCACATCAGCTCCATTTGGCTACCCCAACTTCCAGTGTACACATACATAGATCTCCAGAAGAGTGTGAGAGAATAATTCAAGGGACAGTTGCACAAGATCAGACAAATTCTCTGCTCAGTAACCACTCCTCTAGCTTTCAGTTCCTGCATCTAAAACGGACTTCAAATCCATACATGAGCATTTCATTTAATTATGATGTACTCCCATAAGGTGTTGGCTGCTGTTTCCATTAATTAGGAGACAGGGTCAAACATCAGAAATAAAAAGCCATGCTGTCATTTCTTATTTTTCAGATATTTATTTTGATTTAAAACTATAATCTTCTGGACCAGTTCTTTAAAAAAAAAAATATATATATATCTATAAGTATATATATATATAAAGAATTCAGACATATTTCTGCTGTTTGCGAAATTTGTTTTACAGTGGTTTATCCTTTATACTCAAGTTGGGGAAAGGAAAATGAGGAAACAATAACTAACTAACTGATGAATATATGCAAGCCAATAAATTGCTCTGAAACACTGTATTATTATTTCATTATTTTAATAGCTTGACAGCACTTACACTGATTCTTGGTATATGCGGCTTTTAATACAATGATGAAATTAAATTGGCCATCAAATCAACAATAGACAATAAAATGAGAGCATGGACTTAGCTTTAATATAAATATGGAAATGTCAGCAAGTTATTATATAAGGGCAATAAGCTATTATTTCAGCATTTTACAATCCATAGTATTTCATCAGCTTCGGATCTATTCATTTCTGACACAAAATTATCCAAATATAAAAGCCACATGAATACAGGGCAAAACATCACCTCATCTCAATAACATGCATCTGATTTAAAAGCAAGTTGAAGACAAAACATAAAACATGGGCAGGATAAACTCTTAAAGACTCCCTAGGAAGTTTGTATTAGATGCTGTGATAACATAACAAGGTTTTTCTACTACGTGAATTTTACCAGAAATTTAGCATCAAGGTATTTCCCTCCCTCAGTTGTTCTATAAGTATATGAAGACTGAAAACAACTGCTTGAATTTTTTTAGTATAATGTGCACTGTAGAAAATAAAAGTTTACCTTTTTATGTTTGCTGTAGATAAATAGGGTAACCAAGAAAAAGCACTACAAATTTACAAGAATACAAAAGAATTTGTCCCAATATACTTTGGACACATTGCTGCTGTAAGAAAACCTGGTCTTAGATTTTATTTCATAAATGCACTTCAGTTTCAAAAACAGGTCCTGCATTCAAGACATCAATACAATCCTGCTATTCTCTTTTTCCTTAAATTGTACATCCTTTTCTCAACACCCTCAAGTTGCTCCAGAAACAGAATCATAGAATTGTTTAGTTTGGAAAAGATTGAGTCCAACCATTAACCCAGCACCACCGTGCTCACAACTCAGTCATGTCCCTGAGTGTCATATCCATGTGTTTTCTTGAAAACTTCTGGGGATGGCAACTCCATGACTTCCCTGTTCCAATGCATGACCACTCTTCCAGTGAAGAAATTTTCCCCAATATCCAATCTACACCTCTTCTGGCACAACTTGAGGACATTCCTCTTTGTCCTGTCACTCCTTACCTGGGAGAAGAGACCAACCCCCACCCTGCTACAATCTATCAGCTGAAAGTACCCTTCCCTGTACACCCCTGCCTGTCCTCAAAAAGTATCAATCCTGACTTTAGCACCCAGGATAGAATGCACAGTTCTGATGATCTTTTGCCAGTGGACAGTGTACATTGAAGCCATTTACAACAGCAAATAAAATCATGTCACCACCTCACAAACACAGAGGAAAACAGGGAGCAACTACTCCTTTCTTTCTACAGGTCGGCACCGGTTTGTGAGAGAAGCACTAGAACACAGAGGCAGCATTTTGGTATGTTTGGTTCTTAATGCACGGGAGCACAGCAGAACTCTTTCTGATAACACAGTGCAACCTGCTGCAGAGCCCAGGACTGAAATCTAGAGTTTCTTGTCTGACAGTTTGCTTTAAAGAAGCTTTAGATAAAAATACAAAGCCTAAAAAAAATTTGGGATGGAACAGCATGGCAAAGAGCATTATTCCGTGATTGTCTCACTCTACCTAACAGATTTTAGAGAACAGATGAATTTTGCTCTTTAATAGCCTCAGAAATAGAAGGCAAGAAATGAAGAGGCAAACACAGCTTCACCACCACTGCCTCGCCCTTCTTGTTCCTGCATAGCCCTGTAACAAAGCTCAGGAGAGGAAGCAAGGAAGTAAAGGAATCAGAAGCTCTTCAACACTTCAGCTTCCCCTAGTTCAGGAGTACTTTCCCAAATGAACCGTTACCCAAACTGGCGGGGCAAGAGGCATGGAAAATGGGAGATCTTTCCAGAACTCAACTTCCCCTGAAAAGCTTTACCATACTCCATTCATACTGTTCCAAATAACCAAGAAATCAAGTGTATCTGTCAAGGTGCTTGTAGCCACTGAAGTTATTTCCTGACAGTGAATTGAGTATAAACCTTGAAATGAAGTTTTGGAAAGAATGGACAGCATGTTGCTTCTTCCAGGCTGCTCTCCTTCCTAAATTGCAAATTGGTTACACTGGAAAAAAAAAAGTAATAGAACACTAGTCACATAATTCTTTCCCCCAGTTTTATTTTCCTTATCATTTTATGATTACTGTCAAAACTAAGTCAGCTGATACAAAGCTGTCTGGTTTGCTCTTTTTCTTCCTAACAGTTTTCTGGAAAAGAAACCTGCTAAAGGGACAAGCATTTAAATCAAATATTGAAAAAAATATTCCTTAGTTATCAGACCTAATAGTACTTTTCAGGTGGTTTACATGTTTAACAAAGTTCTGCAGACAAATCTGTGCCATTCAGAAATCACTGGAGATTTATTTGCCCTGTAAATATATCACAACATCAGCCATTACAATATAAACTTATTACAGATATTAAATATTTGTTCACAGTTCCCCCTTCTTTCCCCTTCCCTTCTCCCTCAGGGAAAGAAAATAAACTAAAAATAAAATACAATCAAGATATGAAAGAGGCAAAAGCCTATCTTCTAAGCCAAGTCATGAAGTCATGCCTCGCTTTTCCAAAAGAGGGAGATGCAGCTCCATTTGTGATTTCAGTAGTTCAATTGCATTGAAGAACTTCTGAACATCTTTAACTAGTTTACTAGATCAGGTAAAAAAGGAAAGCTTTTGTACCTTTTTCTATTTCTGTGCTTCTCTTAGAAAACGAAGAGAAACTAGTATTAACAAAAAATACAGAAAACACTGCATTACATATTTGAATAAAAAAGTAATTTGAAAGATGGAGCCAGTAGCCTAGTATTATAAAATATCTATGCAGATAAAAATACCATAGGAAAATCAAACTGTCAAAATCCAGGAAACCATAGGAGAGTTGTTAAAAATGAAAGCAACATCACACAGAAACATTCCCAATTGATTTTAACAGTCAAGCGTATAAAAATACTTCACTTAATCATCCAAGTACATGGATTTATAACTGTTACCTACACAGAGGTGGCATTATTAGGTATGAGGGACAGCCAGATTACTTTCACAAAGGGAAAGCACATCTGTGCTGAGGGAAAGCATTCAAACTTCTCTTTCAGTCTAAAATCCTGATTCTTTAAAATCTTTTTCCAAAATAAAATTAATAAATCAAAGGAAAACTGGAATCTCTAAAACACACAGTTCCAAAAATATTTCCCCCCTATGACTTAACCAGAAACAAGTTACTATAAGAACAGTGATGAAGCTGAAGGACTATAAAAATTTGTATGCATGATATAAAAGCATTCCTGTATGTATTCTGTTGGTCTCTTCGTTAAGAGGCTTGGGGTACAAAAGCATGGTTTGAAAAGCAACCATAATAATAAAGCACATTACACATACAATACACATACAGTAAGAGTAACTTATTAGAGTTGTTTCAAGCCATGTCAAGTAGAAAAGAAGCTGATGAAGTATGTAATGGGGCAGCCAAACATTAAGTATTACTTATCCTCAACTATAAAGCATTTGTATCAAGGACAACTGCTGCATAATGCACCTTGCTACTGGGTGGCTGTGCCACACTGCAGAGAATGTCAGGAGCTTTTCCTAGAAAGTGATCTTCTCCTCCAAATAAAAAAAATTCCCATAAGAATCACAGCCATGCATATATATTCTTAATATGGACTCTCAAATTCTGTTTCAAGACTTCTTCTTCTTTAAGATGTCTCCCTCTTTTCCTCAAGGAAAAAAAAAAAAAAAAAATCACATTTTGCTTAAACATACACCTAATAGTAATTGAAACAATTAGTCTTCTGTATGGATAACCTAAAAAATAAACTATTTTAAAGTATTTTTAAATAGCAAAGCCTCCTACCACAGAACTGTGCAATCTTCAAGTCACAGGAGAACTAAGCCTGCCAAAATAACCAAACAGGAATATTCTCAAGTACTGAACTCAGTCTGCAACAAAGGCTCCTAAGAACAACAGTCCACTGCATAACAATGGTTCAGTGGTGCTATAGCCTCTCCTATGAGTCCATGAGGAGTTGCAAATTGTTTACTAAATCCAAACAGGCAACATCAAGAGATCATTTACCTCCCAATGAGATAACAACTCTTCCTGCTGGCAAACCTCATCTGCAACCCAAAGAAGTCTACAATAACTTGCTGAAGGGTCATGGCTCGCTATCATATGGTGAAACATGAAGGGTACTGCCACAGAATTAATGTTTTACTTCCCTTCAGCATGATTTATATCTAGAAATGTTTATGGTACATTACTTCAATCCTGTTCTGTAAGGTTCAAAATTCCAGGAATGCCATGTCTGTTTCTTCCTGCACATAGGTTAGGTACCATGATGCTGCAGAACACTTGTTTCATTCACTGTTCAACTTTGCAGACCTGGTGATTGTTTTTTGGGTTGCATTTTTTTGCATCCTACTGACCATTTCAGACACAACATTTAAGTGATACAGAACTTAGCAGACTGAGCAAGGATATTCCCTCTTCCCCCAAGCTACGGTAAAAACTAAAATAATTAGAAGTATTTCTATATATACATGTAAGTAAACAGCAAACATTTCTCCAGGAAGTTTTCCACTGGCATCAAATTTAGTACCTCTGCTCAGGGTACCCAAGACTCCTTTTCTAAAAGCCATCTGGCTGCACATAACCTATCTCACAATGAGAACCATCTCCCCAGGGAAGTGCTGGATTCCCCAAGGCTGGACACTCAAGGTACAGCTAGACGGGGTGCTGGGCCATTGTGACTAGGCCATGATTTTGCCAAGAATGGTTGGACCAGAGGATCCTTGAGGTCCCTTCCAACCAGGTATTCTATGTTTATATTTACATCTTATAACCCTGAAATTCCACCACATCTTTAACACCTCTGTCCCTAGAACCCTAGCCACCAGCCTGCCATTATTAAAAGACTTCCTGGTTTTTCACATTCTCATTATAAACACGTTTTTGACTTCAGACTGCTTGAAGTGCACGAGACCTGAACTCCACACCAGTCTGGTACTACTCTGCTGCACCTCCTGATCAGTAGGGCCAGCTGCAACACCGTCTATTTCATCAGTGACAGTAATTACACTTGATGAATTTTACTAGCAGTGGTTCCCTGACACAGATTAACCTACCTGCTCACCATATTTGATTCCTTCTCAAGGTTTACAAGTTAAACACAGAGCATGCAGATCTACTACGAAGTACAGGATACAGTGGTAAAACTGAAAGGATTAAGTTTTAAAACTATTCTTCACAACTAGCATTCCTCTACCCAGCACCTCATGAATACAAATGTACTTTCAGGTACTTTTAATCATGATTAATAAACTGTTAATGTTCTGACTCAATGTAGTTCTTCCTTTGCACTCTTGAATATTAAAAAAGGTAGTGCCTTTGGACTGGAAAACTATTAAAACCAATCGTAGTGAACTTTAAAAGCACTTTGTACAAAGTGATGAAAGAATTGTGTTGTTGGTGCTTGCCCCTATCTTGTATTGGACTTGGCACCTTTAACTCCTGTTCAGCAATCACTGAAACCACTCACACACACAAGAGCAAAATATCAGTAGAAAAATACTGTGTTAATAAGTGCACAAGATATCAAATCTAATCACCTCATTACAGTACGAGATACTCCCTCAAAAAACTATAAATGTCACCATTTAAATACATAGAACATATATATATATATATTTATTTATACACACTGACATGTGAAGAAGAAAAGGGTAAAGACTAATGGAATGCAGAGTTTTTAAAAAGTTTCTGCCACTTTCTGAGGTGTTTTTTCCTTGAAAAGTGTATGAACTACATTTCACGAATATACAAGTGATATTTAGTTGCATATATAGATTCATGCACCTACCCAGCACATGGTTAACTGAAGTGTCACATGAGTTTATTAATCTAAAAAATTATTGTTCTGGTAATAATTTCAAAAATCACATATCTATTGTCTTTACTAGAAAGTTGAACAATATTTTAATATATCGTCTGTCTATTTTAATATATCCTCTCCAGCTCACAAAAGAAAATTGAGTGGTTCTGCTATACCAATTCTTTTCCTATTCAATGTTCCAGAGCAGCAGGTAGCTCTATCATAAACACCAACATTTTTTTAAGTACTACTCTTGCCATCTATTCTTCTTTAGATGTATGAAAATATTTTATAAATTGACCATGAATTTGGAAATTATTTTCAACTAGGTTTGAGATCTTATAGGATTCAATTTGCCAACTGTTTTCCATTTTCTGTGTTGTTCCTTGGCACTCCTATAAACAGTATTAAGCAAATTCCCCAATGCAGATACTGAGATCTCAATTTTTACCAATACTATCCCCATGCCTAAATTCCACTGACACTACTTCAAAATTAGGATCTTGCCAACTACAGTGAAAACTTAATTTACAAGTACATTTAAGCAGTTGGAAAAATCATTTAGAAATAAACAGTAAAGGGACAAAGTGGAACACTGATTAAACTCCTGCATTAATACAACCACACAGGATGAGACTTGCTATAAAAGTCTATCCATGATAATTTTTTTAAAAGCTTCCTGTGTCCTGTAAAGAGGTAATTGAGAATACCAACAATGAAGGAAAAAAATCAGTCATTTTCTACCACAAAAGACAAGTACTTGCACCCTAACTGTTATTTCTGTAGAATAACAAACATGCTGATGCTTAAGGAAAATAACTTTCAAACTACCCCGTTACAAATAAAAGAGAGGTAAAAAGGCTTTACTCATTAAGGCATAAAATTTGGTTTTGGGTTTTAATCTGTGCTCACCTTGACATCTGTCAGAAGCTTAAAAGCCAACACTATACTACCACAACAGCAACTATATTTGTTCACTTAACTCTAAGCTCCCAATTGATCCATGGGAGAAAGAAAAAAATGCCCTTTTCTAGCAGGTAACCTTATTTTGTAGATGGATGTCAAAATCCACAAGGGAGTCACTCAACTGTCATAAGCATCCATCTCCTCACACAGAAAAGTGTCAGAAGATTTACAGCAGGTTTTTTAATTACTCATTTTCTTCAATGTTTACATTTACTTATGAGAAGACTGCCTAAAGAGCTAGAGTAGACTATTGCTACTATTGAAAGCAGGCAAATGTTTGACCTCTGCCCCTCATTTATTTTCCTACAAAAATATTTTTTGACCTGATCTAAATTAGTGTCAGCAACTACACTCCATCCATTTCCCATTCTAGCTTAGATATTACTTATTTAAAAGAAATGACCTTGTTACCATTTCAGAACTTGGAATTCACCTGTGTAGAAGTTAAGATCAAAACAGCATAGACAGAAGCTAAAGATAAGGACCTTCTGGAGGTGACATTTCTTCCTCCTACAGATTAATCACCACAATAACGTCTGAACTTGACTATTTTAACTTAAATACTTAAGAATCATACTGGCAAAAGAAACTTTTAAAGCTGTGATTACCTTATGCTTCTTTAGTAAAGAAAAATGGGAAATACTTTTATTACTAGAAAGATGTCTGTTGCCTAGTCTAGTGCAGATAACAGTACCTGTGTATTTCAACATTACCTCTGCAATCTGCATAGCAATTTCCATCTGCAGGAAATCCAATATCTCAGCTGCTACACGAACAAAGAACTGCACAACTGATCTCTAACACACAAGTCCTCATGTTCCCCAAAACCACAGACATTTATGAACAATCATAAACTAACAGAACCACGTAGCTCAAGGAAAACTTAGAGAAAAGCAGAAGTTTTCTGAATCCATCAGTGGAACAGGAGAGGATAAGATCAGCTGTAGCATGAGGGTAAGGTACATGCCTACCATGTGAATATTCCAATAGCTTTTGTGATAAACCATCTTTGAACTACTTTAACTTGAGGCCTTTTTGTTTTTTTCTTAGTCCCATCATCTGACTACATTACAAGTACACATTGTGAAGTGTTAGATTCAGTCCTCAAGGCACCACAGGACAAAAACAAAGTGTCATGAAAGATTCCTAGCAAAGCTACAGATGAGGCTGAGAGTAGCTCCATATGGAAGGAGTCATCAATTATGACTACATACACTCAGGAATCAAGTTTCTAAATATTTGGTCTTTTTTTTAAGGAATATACTCCTAAACAAATTTGTTTCACATGCACACAGGCAGTTCCTGCTTCACAAGCCTGTTGGACAGCAATGTATTTTGAGCATCAGTGACAGCCACATATCTTTGTCTAAAATTGACCATGGAAAGGACAACTAAAGTGGCAGGGTAGAAAAAGCCTAAAACAACAAAAAAAACCCAACCATTCTAGTCTGCCAGTGGGTATCTTCTGGCTTTTCAGAAAACTCAGAGCAACTACAGAAGCACAGCAAGTCATCTTACAAGTACATCAGTACCAAGTGCAATCAGTAGGAATTCTGCATACTAAACAAATTACATATAATGCAATCTTTGCTTTATGGAGTTTATATTTCAAAGAAAATGCTGGACAGGAAGAAAATACTATCAAGACCTGTACTTCAAAATAAGGAGATATGGCCAGTGATTATCTAAGAGAAAAAAGTCATCTTACGTTGCTCCAAAAGCATTTAAGAATCTATGATTTTTTTTGCTATTATGTTAATAATTATCAACACATCATCATTCACATCTCTTATCTTTACAAAGAGCATAGAATATTCTACAGTAGATGAGTCAATAGTTTTGTAGATAAAACACAGAAAGTAAATTTAGCAACAATCAAAAATCTAACCTACTTATATCTCAAAACTATGGAAAATATTAAATAACCATTCTGCACTCTCATACATTACTGCATAATCACTGCATTTCTGAATTGCAGACAACTGTTTTCTTTCCTGCTCTGTAAAATAAAAACAGCTTTCTCGTCCTTGAATGATTATTCCTAAATTTCAATTTATCCATATTTATTACTGGGATGATTTCATAAGCCATAACAAAAAGCATAGAGATAAGCACACACACTGAGTAAGCATTTCCAGAGCATTTTTATAACTATCTTTGTTTTAACAGAGTTCTTGTTTCCCTGAACTGATTTTCAGCAGAAAAATTAGGAGTTTTGTTGATGGGATCTCTGAAAATGTAGCAGTATTATACAAATGCTCCAAGTTTCTTAATTTTCATAGTCTATAGACAATTTCAGTATATTTCTTTCCTTAACTACTTATTACTGCCCTCCATTAGCACCCAGTATCTCTGAAACTCAAGCTGTGAGTGAAATGAAGCACATCTCTGATTTAAATCAATATCCACCTAAAAATAATCAACTCTGCTCTAAGTTAGTTGCCATTAGGTGTATCTGCACTAAGCATAACAATTGTGGCATTTGACAGCTCAAATAAATTTTCCATTAATTTCTGGAAGAAAGCATTTTAAGCTCATGAAATACAACTGTATTCAGTTTCACTTAAGCCTTCCATTCAATATTCTGAATTTCTAAAGGATAAGTAGAAGTTTTACAAATCTGCATGTACCATTCATTAAAGCAACAAAAAAAGATCACCTGAAAAGCCATGGTTAAAAAGATCACAAAAATTACCAAAGTATTGATATTTTAATAGGATCTTAACACATAGTTGCATCCAATATGGAAAGATTTTATCTATACATTACTTAATTCTTCTTTTTCAGATTATCAATATGTAAACAGTTTTCATCTTATAACATGGTGCAACACACTATAACCACATTTCAGCCACAGATGCCTGTTGCAAAAATCTAACTCCCTGTGATACTTAATGTTTTACTCCTTTAGGTCACTTTGCTCAACCGGACAAACTGATTCTGCTACTTAGAACAATTAGAAGATAATAAAGTTACTTAAAAGAAAACAAAATGGACAACTGAGTAAGAAGGGTTACAAATGTTACAGTAAGTCTAGAAACAACACCTTTAGCTTTGATCCATGGGGCACAGGAGAACAGCCATTTTCAGGTGGAATAAACAACTCCCACTTCCCATATTCCAACTTCTTATATGGATGAGAAAATGGATTCCAGCCATCTGCAATATAAGAAACAATAAGTGTTCATCTTAAAATGCATCCAATTACAATGCAAGGCATAACTCTGAGTTCCATATTTCTCAGAATAAACTTCAGTGAGTGCAGACACAAATACTTTTATACATGATATTACACACTCATTCAAAAGGGGTAAAATGAAATGCCACAGTTTTAAGTCTCCAGGTAGACTCTTTTTTCACTAAAAAAATTCATTGAAGCAAGCTTAAATCCCATAATTCAAGATTCTTTGTCCTCTTTGGATTTACTGAGCACTGGAGATGTGCAAGGATGGTCATCATGGCCTGTCCAGCTGAACAGACACCTGCCAAGGGGTTCTTGAGTGTTTGTAAGCACATTCAAGGTTAACTCCTGTGAATGGAGTGAAGATATCACTTCTGAACTGACACATTTCAGCAATGGAGTCATTTCTAGGCTAGAAGGAAGTAACAAGCTAAGTTTCAAAATTGTTTGGTTTTTTTTTTCCTTTTTGCCTTGAAACATCTATTTCACATAGTTCAAGGCAACAGACTCTTAAACTAAATAGGAATCAGTCAACACAGAAAATTGAATTAAAAGACATTAAAGCAACACATGTTATTCTTCCTTCATGGTAATTTATTTGCATCCCATGGCCTCCTGTAATTAAAAAAAAACCCAAAAAAACCAACAAACCAAAACTCACACATCACTGAAAGACGAATAAGCAGCCTTTAGTTTAAGAATATTAACTCAGACTTGTATAAAACAACATTACTACTAAACATGTCAGGGTTAAAAGAATTTCAGTATAAAACTGGACATTTGAACTGAAGCAGGATCATCACTTTGCCACCATGGAAGTCACAGCAGGCGAGGTAGAGAAATGAAGAAGTTCTATTCATCAGCATATGTATTTTCCTAAACATCAGCAATCTGAAATATTATCTGCTGTGCAACAAAAGGATAAGCTTCTCTAGCAATGTATGGATGTGTTGAGTTTCAGAGAAAGACCAGACTGCGTTCAAAGTTGCCGGTTGCATTGGCACAGCTGTTTAAACCCAAGAACTGCCAATCTTTAGTCAAAGATTATTGAAAGACACAAATTAAACAAGGCCACACAATGTGACAAAAATAACTATGCCAGACAAATATTCTGGTACGTACTCCTTTCATGGTGGAGAGTAAAACAGAAATGCAATTAATACAATATGTCATTTAGATGATAGTTTTTATCACGATTAAAGTATTTGGATAGTGGAGCCAAATTACACATATTAGCAGAAGGAAAGTTTTTACTAAAGTATTGCTTAACAGCAGAAGAGCTTACACATTAGTAAGATTTAGTTGGTTCCTCCCCCTTGGCTCTACACTGAAGTTTCAATCAAGAAAAATAGTTTAACAAACGCTACTACTATCTAAGACCAATGTCAAACAAACAACACCTTGGCAATAAAGCAATGCTCCCTAATAAAATGTCTAAACTGCAAACTATAGACAGTGTTCATACATTAAAATACATATATTTCTTTTATTTCAGGATATGGTAAAAGGATATAGAATACAGCACTTTAAAAAAGTTGGGTTTTTTAAAACTATAAACAGACTATAGTTTGTTTTTTAAACTATATATAGGTAATTAAAAAAAAACCTTCCAAAATGCAAAAATGCAAAAAAGGCAAAAATGAGAAAACAGAAGAAAGATGAAAAATGTAACAAAAATGTTAAGAAGTTGCAAGAAGTTTGCTTTAAAAACTGATTTGGATTTATGATAGTCAAGACCCATCTTGGGGGACTTACTCTGAATTCTTTCCATCTTCTTCTCCCCCCAGATGTGTAGCCATCTCCATGGCTTCTCATAAAACTCTTTCCAGTGGAGCTACACCTCTTGATTACAATGCATATTTGTATGTGCATATGTGCAAACCATATATGCCAGGTGATGAATATTGAGCAAAATTAAAAGTTACAGCAAAAAAGTCTTAGGCCCAGTTTTTATTAAACTCACCTAGGGGAACCTGCATGGAGTTAATCATGTTCACCAAAACCACTGAATTCTTACAATATTAAAAAAGATTTTCACGACCTCTACTAAAACTACATCTCTTCCCTCCTTCAGAAAGGGAATGGTTACGTCTCTCTACCTTTTTAAATATTTCTGCTCTCCACAGACAGATTTGATAATTCCACCGAAGTTGCCTGAACTTTCCCCTTCACCTGCCAGCAATGCCAGATGCTCCTGTTAATCCCTCCTGTTCCCAGCCACAGCCCATGATGGCAAGCCTGTGGCTCATGATTTAAAAATAAATGCAAAGCGATACCCATCTGCCCCAGATGGTCCTACTTAAACCCACTGTTTACTAATTACCCCTGGAGAGGAGCTCACTTAGAAAGATTATAACAGAAAACATTGCTTTGCATGCCAGAGGCATAAGGAACATAAAACACCCTGAAAACTGAAAATTCCCTTCAAAGAGAGGGTGGCCCATGATTCTCTGAGTTTTACTGCTTGGTTTTCTGATTTTTCAGCAAAACTTAGCCACAAATGCCTGAGGGAAGGAAAGAAAAAAAAACAATCTCAACTAACCAACAAGTGATTAGTATATTATTACAAAGATGAAAAACAAAAATGTCAGAAGAAATATCTTAGTTTGAGAACAGAGACTTCAAAGATTCTGACAATAACTACAAACAGGAAAAGGCTGAGAAGATTACCAGTAGAAGTTCAAATAATCAGCTTGAATAGGTCTTAGGGGAAAAATGACACCATCGCAGAACACCCATAAACCATTCACAAAGGCAAGAGCTTCTGTACAAAAGTTCAGGCCCCAGCTATCTCTTATTCCAGCACAGAAGACATCTTCAACAGCCTGATACTTTGTTTTCTCTCATCTCTGTGATTAGATCTTCCAAACCCAGCCAATTATTTAAACATTACATCCTACCTCAGCAACAGGAGTTACAAGGGAACTTCTTGCTCAAAACTACACCCTTAGCATGCCAAAGAAGCATGAACTGAGCTTTAATGTAGAATTGAATTCAAAGCTATAAAGGTTTGGGTTCTACCATTTGTGACAAAAACTCAATTTAAATGCAGTATTTCTAGCTAAATGATAATTAAAGTGACTTCTTGTTCAACCTCCTGGTTTTGTTTTCACATTGACAGGTATATAGCCATACACCTCTGAAGCTCATGCCTGAACTTGGGAGTTTCACACCAGAAACTAACACTTCTCCTCCTTTTCACAGAGGAAAGGAGTTCTTCTCGCATTTTAACCAAACCATTGACTTTGTACAATATAAAAACCAGAGTTATTTTTTCAAAAGTGAAAAAACTTCATTAACTAAGGCTGAATTCTCAAGTGGAATCAACTCATCTCTCACAGCAATTATAGTTCCACAAACTTTCTGATCAACTGAAAGACACCTAAAGAGAATAGAGAGCTCAGAAAATACTCACACAGCATCCTTGAAGAAAGTCAATCAGACAAGGAGCAGTTCAGACAAAGGAAAGGGCATCAAAATTCCAGTATCCCAACAAGATACATTTATTCCACTTGATTAGAATATGAAATCACAACAGAATTGGAGAGATCCTCCAAGGACACTATTGTGTTCTACACAGTGACCAGTTAGGTCTTCCTCTCCCCACATTAATGACTTTTTAAGTAGATTATGTTAATGATCCTGCTCTTGAGCTGTTGGAAATTGAGCAAACAGCTCAAACACTGACATAAAAACAAGCATCATTACTTCTTAGCTAGGATGTTTCCCTGTATGTTAATGCCACCTTATATTTCGGTCTACTGCTTTCCACCATCTGCACCCAGAGAAATATGACGCTATTTGACTTTACTCATCAAACTTAGGTATTTTTCTATAAAAATCTTGGAGGGAAGCAGTACTTAGAATCCATTTCAGTAAAAATCTGGAATCAAAAGCTCCAAAACATTCTGATACATAAAGTTTTCAGTCATCAGTCAGATACTCAAACTATGAAAGCTGGTGGATTAAGATCCTCTCTTTTCACTCTGAAGGAATCCTGTCAGAGATTAAACAAAAGACAAACATCCTCCCAGAACCAACTATCCTACCCTCCCTCCACCCTCCAACCCCAGCAGAAGCCTTCCCCACCAGTGCAAGAAAAAGGGAGCAGAAACCAAACCAACCAGACATTCCAGACAGATCAGTATTTTAGATCAATGTTAATTGGGAAGGATGGAAGGGAAGACAAATAAAAGAAAAGAAACCACAAATATAACAATGTATTATAGCAAATGCTGACTTCTAAATTAATATATGCATATTTACTCTCAAGCTTCTTAAAACCAGAAACTTTCTTTTTAAAATTAAGGAATTGTTTACAGATAACCCACTGAGCCTCTGCATGACCAAATACAAATGTGAGTGTTCCAATTCCCAAAGAAATTCTGTGGGTTACTCTCAAAACTCACAGTTCAGTGACTTATTTTGAAATAGTCAATTGTAAAGCAGCAATAAATTGCCAGTAGTGACTGGGTTCCTCAGCAATACAGCAGGCAAATGAAATATTCAGTGTTATCACTGAGAGCTTTTGAAGGAGCTATAATGTTGATAGTGCCTCTACTATTGGAAATTCAGCTGACTAATTGCTTCATACACTTGATTTACTGAGATGCTGAAAGTACTAATTGACAAATCTTAATGTTTTTGGATGTTCATTTAATACTTCTCATCGTACTAGAACACCAGATACAATACTTTTTCTCTCTAATTATACAGTTCTAAAGAGACAAAAACAGCTCTAAAAGCATTGGCATTTTCTTGAATTCATGATTTTCATTCTCCAATCCACATTCAGATTTGTGTGCTATTACTAGTTTCTAGCTTTTTCTTTTCCCAAAATGCACAGTGATACTAAGAATTTTTCTATAAATTGGAGTGGTCCCATACATTACAAGTTTCTCAGAATAAGGTATAAAAATACCAAAATTTCGGTCAAAATACCTTCGTAGCAAAGCTTTTATTGTCTGTTATAAAGCATAAAAATCATTTACAAGAAACTTTACATGTACAGGACATGTATATAATTACAGAATTAAATTATTCATGTTTATCTTAGGCATAATTCATAACAAAGATATTATCAACTATCAGTTTAATTATAAATTTTGAAAAACATTCAAGATCTCTGTACACAACCTATATTTGCCATTTTAATTTTTACTAGTTTTTGGTCCTCAAAAAACTTAAGATGAAATAGCAGAGACTAATACTTTGTGTCTTTCCATCAAACATTAAGAGATTCTCAGACAATACCATATTATTAAGGAAAACACTGCTATCCTTCTCCAAAAACAAAGCATGAAATGACAGGTTTTATATTATATACCACCTATTAGTTTGAAACCTAAAGAGCTTCTGTCATCTAAGTTCAATGTTTATTTCTTTGTCTAAGATTTCCAACTTCCCCTGATGTGGTTACACTACAGTTCTCTTTATAAAAAAAAAAAAATATTTAAAAAAATCTTACTAAAAGCAATCCAAATATCCAATTTAAACACAATACAATCATAAATTTAGTTTGAGACTTTAACCTGTTTGAAAATTTAAAGAAAGGTTAAAGGGATTCAGTTTTAATTAAACATATCTGTAGCAATCTGACTCTAAATCTTAGGGTTTTGCAATCCAATTTCTCATGAGAATATTATTCAAGATCATATGAATTGAATGACAATCTGCCATTCCTCCAGTCTTTCAAAGTACACTATTGTCCCCTTTGGGAATGAATACTTCACTATAACTGACTGATATATAGGAGAAACACAGTTTTTCCACATTAAAATTAATTTCATTTTTTTTTCACTTCTTATTGCCATATTCAATTCAGGTCTAGATACAACTACTCTAAGATATTAGTCCTAAATTTCTGCTTCATATGATGTATTACATCAAATATTTTAAATGAAGTAGGGTTTAGAAAACCATTCCAGTTTTTAGCTCCCCTATTCTCCTATACATATACTTCCCCCCCAGCCTAAGCCAATTTACAAGTTAGAGCCTCTTTTTAAAATATTAAACATATCACTAAAAGGCTGTTTTTAATATTACCATCTCTTAAAATACATATTTAAAATAAATGCCCTCTAGTCTTTAGCTGTGTTGAGTAATTTAACCTACACCCATCCCATGAAAACCTTGAGCAATTGGTGGGGTTGCAGCAAGTGGAAGAGGGAGGAGAATTTTCTTCACGTTTATACACATGAAATTGACCTATGAAAATAACCTGATCTAGCTGCCATGCAGTCTGTATTGATACCTGAAGTCACTGTTATCTAGTAGTAGGTGAGCTATACACATAATTCATTCTTCAGTTTTCAATTAGATGACATATCCAATTTCAGTATTAAAATGCAAGAACTACACTAATCTATTTATCATTATCTATTCCAATAAAATGACAAGCAGTACTTCAAGGAAAGGTACTTTATCATTCACTAGGTTAATCATATCAAACAGGATCATGGCTGAAAACAGCGCTGCACTAACTTTTCTGTTCAACTTCTGCATCAAAACAAAAGGTGTTTTTTTTGTTGTTGTTGTTGGTTTCTTTTGAATAAAAACCTTCCTAAATTAAAGAGATTTTCCTTTCAGTAGTTTGCTCAGACAGGAGTAAGTTCAGCTTTCTGTTTAAGCAGACATATTTAACTGCTTTAAATGACTTTTTTTCATATTGCATTTTTGCAATATAAAACACTGAATACTCCCCAGATCAGTATTTTTGCAAAACCAAAGTTTGATAAATAACACTGCATGCTTCTGAAATATGGTTAAATGAACAAAATAACTTCACAGATTAAGTGCCTGTTCAGTAAGAACCAGAAATGCAAGAGCTGGTACCTTGATGGACTAATCCCTAACCCTGAAGAAAGAGAGTAGAGGTAAAAGGGAAAAACAGAACAAAGTTCTCCAAAACTCCAAACAGAAAGGAGAGAAAGGAATTGTATTGTAGGATTAAAAAGCAATGAGGAATGTCACTTTCATTTGAAAATTTTCAAAACGTTATTTGAGTGCAGCTAGCCTTCAAATAAAAAGCAAATTTATATTTTTGTTTCAAATTCAAAGAGAATAGTCTTCCTGGTTCTCAGAGCAAGCAATGCAATTCCTCCATGTAATCCTGTCACTTTCCCATGCTGCTAACATCTTTCCTTCTTCTGCCCTCAAAAAAACAGAGTAGCTACTCTTTCAGTAGCATTTAGTTTGATTTTAGGCTACCATTTTCCAGCAGAACTTTTGTCTAAACTCTCAGGATGGATGAGAATTCTCAAAGGCCTTGGCTCCTTAGACAACACTGTTGCTTGATCAGTAAAAGAAGATAAAGCAAACTGTTTCACTGTTCTTTTTGCTTCTCTGCATATAGTTTTATAAAAGCCCAGTTATAAAGCTTTAAAAAGAACTTTAGGTAGTTTAGACACAGCCTCAAGTGATGCAGTGTGACATGAGTCATTGCCCTTGGGGCATTAAAAAAAAAATGCATAACGCTGACCGTGCAACACGAACATATATCTTCATAAGCTACTGCAACACAGAGGGAAATATTATTCCCTTAAGTCATGACATACATTTTACAATCAGAATTTCATCACTGCAACAACATTTTCTTTAAAAAAAAAAGAGAATATTGATGTAACACATTGTGCAGGGGAGAAGTTTTCCTAAGAATACTTACTGAAGTCACCTGCAAGAAACACTGCTTCTGCTCCCGGTGCCCACTCTTTACAGTATATTCCACCATCCGCCAGTTGGTTAACTCCGAAGGTTTTGTAACTTTTTGTAAATTTATCAAGGCCACCTTCACTTTCCTCAATGTTCTTCAAGTGGTTATAAAACAGAGAATACCTTGCAATGAAAACAGAGAACATTTTTAGAAAGATTAGCGAGTGTCTCTCTTACATCAACAAGTGTAAAAACCTAAAAAAAAAATTAAACAAAGCACACTAACATGAGATTCACTGCTCTCTACAGGAATAGAAAAAAAAAAAAAAAATCAAATACAAACCATACAATTTTTCCATGGTTGTTACACAGTCTAAAGTTGCAATCTTCCTGTTTGTCAGTGCTTTCTCTACTTTACAGGAACATTTTGCACTTTCAGTCTAGAACTACAACTCCTGATTGGCAGCCAAGAAATCCCAGTATTACTACACAACAGGAGAACTTCACACTTTGAACAGCCCAGCACTTTTCCCTCCATCTTATTAATATCAGACATAAGCCTCCTAGGGAGAGCTGGATAGGCCTGCCACATCTCTCACAGCCAGTTTTAATAGACAGACAATCTCAGGCCATTGAAAAGTTTGCAGTACAGCACGTCAGCATGGACTGGTCCTTGCTGGCAGGGGCTCATTAGGCGACCTCTTTACAGAGACGATCAGCAAGACTTTTGCATCCCTGACACTGCAGCAATTTGGAAAAAATTACAGCTTCATAAAAGTAATGATTTTGACCATACCCTACTTACACCAGTAGGAACTGAAATGCCCTAAACCTCTAACATAAACTCTTGCTAGTAACAGCTTAGAGTTTTTTGCCATATTTTGCTGTCTTCTGCAAGTTTGTTTCTGGAATTGATGGTAACATCGGGGTACAATATAAACAAGAGAGACAACTTTGACCCCTAAATTATGAGCTATTTTGTGCAGAAGCACAGCTAAAAGCTGCAGTTGAGCATTTAAATAATGCTACCTATACAGAGGTTTTTTTGTTTGTTTGTTTTAAATATGATGCTGCCAAGGTAAATTGGAAATGTGTTTGTGTTTCCAGAAATGATAAAGAATCTTCTGAAGTGTATAGAAACCAGTAAGAACCACAGCAAAACCAAACCTGTCTGCCTTATTATGCTTCCTGTATCCTGCAGTAGGAAATAGAAATACTAAACAAGCACTATGGAGTAACACCTTCTGGTTAAGGAAAAAGAAGCAGCGGTCTGCTTGCAGTGTCAGGACTTAGAACTCTGTGATCTGTTGTAAAGTTTTGATTTTTTTGGCTCTTAATTAGTTCAAAGTAGAAGATTAAAATGTCTAATTACTAGTTAAGTTAAATAGCATTACCTGTATTACTTTAGAACTATGACTACTTGCAAGGTTAATCTCCCAGCAAGTTTTTATTATTTTATTATTAAGGCTGATGCTCATCTTTAAAAGGAGAAAGATTTGAAAATCCCTCCAGGATACACTGTAGCAAATACATTCATAACTATTTTTGCCCATCTACTTGCATTATTCCTTTAAAATTTGCTCATGGGCATAATCCTCAGAAGTGCATTACTAACTACTACTGCTGTGATAATCAATTTCATTTACGTGCTTGAGGGAGAATATTTTGTCAGATTTCCAACTATAAGTGTATTATATACATATACAAACTCAGGTGACTGACTTACATTTTAAACGATTGCAATCACAAAGATTTATATAAAGCTTATATACAGAAACAGAGCAAGTCATAAACAGCCTCAGAAGTTCAACATATATCATCTGGTAAATTCAAATTATTTTTGAAGGGTTCTCCTTGGGGAAAAAAACAAAACAACCACTACAGCTTTGAAATTTAAGTAATTCTTTAAAATATGTTATGATACAAGAAATATAGTTATGTACATATAGACATACTTTTTGTGTATGCATATTTTTATTTAATTGGCTAGGGAAAAAAATATATATAACAAGAAGTGTATTTGGAGTGTTATCTGCCATCCCTATTTCTCTGCCATACATAAGATTTTTTCAAAATTGCTGCCTGCCACACGCATTGTTTCCACCTCGTCCCCCTGTGGCTGAAGCAGGATCTGTTTTACTATTGGTAGCTGCTGTAACTTCAGAGAAGATCCAACTGAAGCAATGAGCCTGACACAGGTAAAAATAGACGAGGAAGTTTTGAAATATGTTATCTAACCAAAGTTATTCTTTTCCTCCTCACTCGTGCCACAAACATATTTTCACAGCTTTAAGAACATGATTAGTTGGATATAGCATTTCCCACATTGAGCAAAAAGTAAAAAGTAGTGAGCTTCACTTTTAAACAAGTCAGTCAGAAACCCTTGAAAGCTGCAGAAGGAAATGAATCCTTCATTACTAGAGAGGAACAGCAGGCCATAAGGAAGAACTGAAATCTCAGTGCAGAAAAGAAAAAGGGTGTGATGCACTTCACATCACCTAGAGGTGCAACGCATGCCAGTGGCCTACTCCTCTTCCTCAACATGATCCCTCCCCAGGAATCAAACCCATTCATCTCATTCCAAAGAAAGAAACATCTAACAAATTCAGGATGTGAGTGTGGGATGGATGAAAATGGATTTTCAGAAGGCAATTATGTGATTCTGTATCTTTAGGAAAAATCACTGACAGTAATACACACATAGTAAGCTCTTGATTTTTGTCATAAAAGTACTAAGAATACACCCAGAGCTTCAATTTTTGTGTTTCAGTAAATTCAGAGTTTAAGCAAACCATGACACAAAGAGACCATGGCATTTAATATATGGAATGATCATGAGTATTACTGTAAAAAAAGACTACTCTTTGCCCACTTTACAAAGAGTGGTGAGCAAGATTACATGCTCAATAAATTATTTTTTGGGGGAGAGGGAGGGGAGGCAAGAAAGGGAACAGATTAGAAGAATTGTCGAGCAAGGATGTATAACATTTTTACAATAATGCCTTTTTATATAGGACAGATTTGGAACAGGCAACACAGCATGACATACATTGAGTAAGAATGTTCCTTCAGTTTGTACAAAAGCACACTGCTTGTAATAGACCAAGTTAATTCAGGTACTATTAGTGTTCCATCACATTGCAGAAATAAAGATTTTTGCAACAATTAGTGTTCTCTGTAATTGATTTAAAACTATAATCTAGAAAGAATTTTTTCTTTAACCACCTCCTGAGATTATCCAGTCAGGAATTGTAGTTTGCTCAAAGTTCACCAAAAAAAAACCACTAACTCCCGAAATGGATCAATTACTTTTGCTGTGAACTATTCCAAAAACTCATCTCAGGAGATGAAATACACCATGAAATACACCTGGACACAGAACAACATTACTTGTCATAGAAGGCCTTGTAAAACAGCAGAAAGGTCTTGTAAAGCAGCAACTGTACCCTGTTGCTCCTCTGAAGGAAAGGACTGAGTTAAGTACATGCTCCTGTCCAGATTTAGGGAACTCTAATGTTTTGCTTTCACAGATATTACAGCTTTCATTTCTATATTACTAAGGTTTGTTAAACGCTTTTTTTTTTTTTTTTAAATCTTCCAAATCTTCCAGGATTACACATAGAAAATGACAGGATTTTTTTTTTGTTAATTTTTTTTTATTTATATTGTTCACTAATGGCATACAAGTCTTAAAACCAGAGATAAACACTTGACTACGACTATATTTTGTGATCTCCTCTTCAACACTGAAAGTTATGTCATGTTCACTTATGCATATATCTACTTGTATGACTTATGACAGACTCTGAATGCATTTCGTAAATGAAAATCTCAAAATTCTGTACATGGAAACAGTCAACCTTAGCATCTAGAGCTATAAGGCACAACAAGAGACCGACTTCTGTCTTCATACTTTTCAAGTTCTCAGAGCCTAACAACTGACTTCAAAGTCTCTTAAGATTTTTCAATTTCCTGGCATTAACATTGACACTGACGAGGATTACATGGTAAAAACTGTACCCAACTGTGACTTGGAAAGTACAACCATTACCTTTGGGACAAAAAAACCCTAAACAGAGCAAACATAGAATTTCAGGTACAGAGGGTCTGAAGTGACTGAAAGAAGCTGCACGTGAAGTCCTTTACTACAGGTACAGCAACACACATCTGACAAGTGCAGGCAGCAGAAGGGGGCTGCTTCTGGTGTATTCCTGGCTCCTGGAGTTTTTATGAAAAAGCAAGCTTTTCAAGTCCCATATTCATTCATCTCACCTCTGTTAATAGATCAATGTTTCTTAAAACAGAAACACTGAAATACTTTTCTTCAGACTTACTGAACAGACTTCAGTCTTAGCATTTCCCCAACACTGAACACCTAGATTGAAATGAAGTACTACACTGTTACCAAATGCTTTTACACCAACATTTTTTCCCCTCCCCATCATTATGTCACTGTGAAACACTGGTAATTGTAAACATCATCTGAAACACGGTCACAACAGTCTTTTCCTATTGTTACATTCATAATTTGTAACACAGCATTGCTTTAAATCCCATGCTTTATATGCAGCTTTGTTTAAAGCCTTACAATAGAAGTGTAGGAATTGGCTGACTTTCCATAGAAGCAGGATTAAAACATCAAACATGAATTAGTATAATGGCTATCCAGAAAACAAGTATCTTGCCAATAAAATAACCTTCCAAGTGAACATGTAAAGGCAATATTACATCAGCAGCCACTTCAAGAATTGGCATGTCAGGTGAGCGCTTATTCCTCACACTTCTACCACTGAAACACCCTCAAATATTTTGTCTTGTGGATACCTACATATCTAAAATTTATACAGTAGAAGAGTTCTCAGTTTAATGCAAAACTATACAGCCTTACACAAACAAAAAACAGTGTTCTATTTATTTCATAACTTTGATATACAAACACCCCTGGTTCTGCAGTTTCTATGACCACTGACTTAATTCAACTATTGAACCCATCAAAAAAGTCTCAGGCATATAATAAAGTTGGTAGCCTCAATATGGAATATAAGAAAAATAAAGCTAAGCTTCTCCTTCCTCCCCAAAGTTGACTGCTTTATTGAAGTAAGACTTTTGGCAGACTATTGAAGAGTCTGATGGTAAATCAAAACCTTGAGTTAGAGCTCCACATAAAGCTTTCACATCTTTATTCTTCCAAGCAGAAGAGGCACTAACTCCTTCCTGGCCACCTTGTAAAATAACAGAGAGGTATTGTAGTATTTTAAACTTTTAGATTTAACCAGATTAGCATTAGTTTCTTAGGCATCACAGTAATGTGAACAGAAACTGATATAACCAAAAAGGCCTTGGCAGCATACAATATACTCTCATTTAAAGAGGCTGGTGCTGAACTCCAAGATAGCAGCAAAACTTCAAGACATTTTTATGCCCATACTTATGCTTTTTTACAAAGCTGTTGTTATTGCAGTTTATAGAACAGTCAGTCAGTTTATTGTAAGGCCTCTGGCAACAACACTGAAATTAATTATTTTAGCCCGTCTTCTGCTTATGATGCTGATTTTAGTAGCTATTCATCTTTTAGATTTTTGTCCACATCAGCTTTTTTGTCATAGTTTATTTCTACATTGTTGGCCCAGTATTAATGCTAATTTATTCAAAAGATGAAAGCAAGTAGGAGAGACTTTGATAATGGTATCTGGTAGCCACATGGAAATCCCAGTTCTGCAGATACCAAAGGGAACATGATATGAAAGAAAATACCCAGTAAGGTACTCTGTAACCAAATCCTCCATTTTCCAGCAAATACAAACATCGAAATTAATGTCAGTGTTAAAGATAAAACCACAGTCCATAGCTTTATGAGGTTGTTCACAAGTCACCTTTTCCTAATACTGCTGCAATGCCTTTGAAGATGCAGTTACAAAGACTTTCACTGACACCAAAGCCAGTGCAGAGTGCCTGCTCAGATTAGTGAGGCCCTGATTCTCATCTTCCCCTTTACTCTGCAGCCAGTTATTCCCTCAAGCCCTCGTCATTCAGTAGGTTAGAAAGCAATGAATAGAAGGAAGACTGAAGTAGGAGAGATAAAGCTCTCCCTAAAGCAAATTTCTGCAGCCCAGGCAGAAAGGGACCAGACCACACTGAACTAGAATTATGCAATAGAAGCAAATTCGTGTTTGCAGCTTCTTCAATTTCATTTATCACTAGTGAAAATATACCAAAACAGGAGCCTTGGGTTTTACTTCATTCTTTTCTCCACCCTCTGTTATGCATTTTCATTTAGCTATTCAGAGTATTACACAGAGTAATCACACTTAAGGAAAATAGGAAGTAAAGGCACAGTAAATCTTGGGTAGGTATGACTACTTCAAAACAACAGATTTACTGTATTTTTAACTTTTACCAATTTCATAGTTGTAGCTGATTGACTTGGACTTGCCACATAGACAAGTCCTGTCCTGTTCAGGCAATCTTTTTAATACACATTGAAATAGATTAAGGAACATCAACAACATGCAACACATACAACCTTTGAACAATTCTGAGAGAGATGCTTTAGAAGCACAGGATAGCAATGGATGATGATTATAAAGATCCAGGTGATGACCACTTAATTTTCTGTTTCTGCAGGTTAAAAGTAAAGTTGTTACATGATTCTGAAATCATGATCTTAAGAAGTCATTCTGTAGCTAAATCTGAATTTCCCAAACATTCTAATTGCTCCGTTCACAAAATTGTTCACTACAAAGCAATTTGCCTCTCTACAAAATCAGGGGCAATTTAAACCACACTGTTAGCAGAAAACTAAGGTTTCTGCAGGTTGGCCAATGATATTAAACTCCTTTTCAGGAGTAAAAAAAAATCAACAGTTATCCAAATAAATGGAGGATTTAGTTATTCCAATAAGGAACTTACACAGTTAAACCACTTCTGCTGTAATTCCTACCAAAAATGTGGATTTTTACTAGCTACTAGAAGACCACCCAGCAGAGAACTCGTAAGAGTGAGCAAGAAAGGCAAAAACTTCAAAAAAAGCTTGTCCAAATTTTCTCTACTTGGCAGATAATGAATAAGTCCCAATTTTCTTTGGATGTTCCATGATTTCAGAATGCTGAGGTAAAGCATTTATGCAGAGAACACTAATACAGTTCACATCTCAAACTAAATGCAGCATCAAAAATTAAGAAATATTTGCTTGGGATAAATAATGCATAATCACTTGCTCTGTTAAAAGCCATCAACACAACACAAGGCATCTGATTCAGCACCACCTCTCCTCCAAGTAATTTAAAGTACAATGACATGCAAGTCAAGCCCTAACAAAAGTCTAGTACATGGAAGCAATGACAAAAAATGGGCAGAAAAAGAGAAACTACAGATTTTCTTGACATCCTACCAGCAATTTCTAGCAGAGATGTAAAGACCTATAAAACTGCAAGGTCTAATACAGATAAATATCATTCCACAGTATTTTAGCAAGAAGATTATTTGTTGCTGACCAGCAGCATCTTCCCTGCTTTAACCATTAAGGTAACTTGGTGGCTTTGGCAGAATTGACAGCTGTAGTGTTTTTGCCATCACCTTCAGAATGAACACACACAGCTCTCAATTCAGAACCAAATGCAGGAGAGATTCTAAAATGTACCAAATGCAAACTTAATAAATTATTGCATTAACAATTCCTCCACTGGTTTATCTAAACCAATCCCAATCCTAAAAACAATCCCGCTCCTCACCCACCTCCCTCTGGCCAATATTTAGAGGGTCTCTTATACACACTCTTGTTCATCTCTCACCCACTTCAGTTTATTAGAAACACAGGGATGCACCTCACAGGGTAAGTGTAACAAATTACTAGTGTTTAGAAGGACCAAGAGGCATTTTCCTTCCATCAGAAGCCAAACAAACTACTTAAGAGACATCAATTCCAGGAGAGGAGAAGAAAGAAGTGTGCATGTATCAACACTTCCTGCAAGAAAGCCATTTACTTTAACCCTCTAATGGAATAAAAGGTACATAGTGATTTTAAAAAACTGAACAACTAAAGCCCACACTCCTCAAGGAACAAAGTAAGACAAAAAAAAAACCCCAAACAAACAAACAGAAAAATGAAAAACAAAGAAAACCCCACAGACAAACCCCCAAACCTGACAATACTAAGCTGTGTTACAACATCCTGGAATGGCACTGCTATGTATATTCTGTCTCTGACTAAACACTCAAGACAGCTTCCCTATCATGAGGACACAGGCTAAATAAGACAGCAATTACAAAATAATGAGAGTTCTATATATTTTTTCTCTGTATGTAAGGAGACAAATTTACCAGCAGCATAATTTCATTTATTTAGGTATAGGATTTCTTCATTTAATAGTCAATGTTTCACTATTCCTCTGCTAAGTAGTCTTTATTATGCATGAATTGTACACTAAAGCCCCTCTTCTAGCTATAATAATTGTTGGTGATGATATCTGAACTTGATGGAGTTTCTGGAATTAATGTAACTACAGAGAAACCCCATCACATCTGAGCAGAAAGCTGCAGAAATGCAGCGACAGATTTTCTCGAAATCAGTAGACTAAGGCTGCGTTAGCTCATGTTTCATATTACACAAGAGAAAATAAACTGAAAGGTCAGTTGAACAGTTACAGCACTGCCCTTTTCCGAGGTAATCAGCAGAGCATGTAGCAAAGACGTGAACACGAGCGTGACTGGAAAGACGGTAGCTGATAAAGAGGCTCCTGCTGCCAAAAGGAGTGGGACAAGACACTGCTCTCTCTCGGTGACTGTCGAGGAGTGGGGCACGCCGCACACCTTATTTCACTAACTCTGATTTATTGTTTTAATTTGAAATTGTGCTCTTGTTAAACATTCATAGTTTAGGTTTCCATATTGCCAAAATGCACTAGAAAGTGTAATACTGAACATTAATCACATTCACAGGTAACCTACAGGAACAATATAATTATTAATTTGCTTGTAATAGGGACACAATACAGTCAAAAACTCATCTGGTTTACTAATGCACTTTTATTTTAAGTTCACAAATTCTTCTTGTTGTTCAGTACTATTTAACTGGAAACCATAGATTAGATTTTCTCCCCATGCTAAAAGCAGCTTATTGATCCTTTTCTAAGCATGTATTTATTAGTGGAACATTCCAAAACCATTTCTACTCATCATATCAACATTTGCTTAAAAGCACCTTAATCTGGAAAGAACTCAGATGTTTTATTTACCAGAATTCATTTTGATGAAGCTGTAAACAACAGCTTATCAATTTCCATTTGATTCCACTGCCAACTATTGCTAACAGACCACCTTTGTGTTAACAGAAATCAAGGTCTAGTTTGGGGGGAAGAGTCAGGGATTACTACAGCACTACTACAAAGTTGGAATCAAAACAAAGTAGCTGTGCAAGAGGCTTCAGGAAAAAAAAAAAAAAATTAAAAAATGGTGGTCAAGTGTTATTAATTCTTGCAGGACTTCAGTAACCTGGAAGCACCAGTTGGTAACATTTCTAAAACATTTATTTGTGCAGTGAGAACCAGTTCACACACCTCCTACAGATTGTAAAAGTGACAAAATAATAGACTTCAATAACTCTTTCATTTCGGTTTAAAGCTGGTTTGTATATTGGGATTTTTGTTAGCAAACATGAACAGATATGGGTTTCTTTTCAAACTTGGATTTCAAGGCTGCTGTATCAGTTTGACTTCCACATTGAAAAGCTGCAAGTAACATTAACTGCAACAAATGAAGCTCAACACAAGGCTAAAGACTTATCTTTCTAAATAAATTCAAAAGAAATTAAAATTGAAAGTTTTATTTGTCTACCAAATAGAAAAATGCTTTTTAATCAGAAGTCAGAACTCCCAATTTATTTGAAAAAACCACCAGATATTCCTCACTACCTTTGACACTCATCCCACTTTGGCAGGAACATGATGAAGTAAGAATTGTTATTTGAATTCCCTGACAGAAAACTGCCCAGCTGCTCTAGCTACAGCTTCATTGCTCATTTCCACAAGTCTTATTTCACCTCCCTTAAAAATATGTTTCAGAAATTAAAGTCATGATATAATGGATCAGATCAACATCTTGTATATTCAAATTATTGTATAGGTGTCTATTTGAAAGATATGTTAGAAACTTAAATAAAAATTCTCATTTTTGATAAATATCAAACAAACACAACCTCCCCTTACTACAGGGTTGTTTCTTTGTCAAACTTGAAACAGGTTTAAATGGACAGCCATCTTAAGAGACTGTCAAAAAGATGTTTGAGAAAAGGTACCTATAGCAACACTTGGCTTCATTACTACCTCTCCAAACCTTTCTCCCTGTAACAATTTTCCTCTCCATAAACCTACACTACTCCACCTAATTAAATAACCCCTTGCATCCTATTACTTTTAGAATGTGCATGTACTCGTGCATTATCTAAAAGACATGATTTGTTTTCTTTTTGTCATGCACAAACATATACTCCCACTCCCACTGTCATGCACACAAATATACTGCCATTGTAGGTTTCTTCCTGGCCTTTAAGTGTTTGTCATCATCCACTTTTCATTTACCTCTGTATTTTATTGTAACAAACAAAACTTCACAGTACTCCAGGAAAGAACAGCCTGCATGAGATTTTTACACAGCATCATAGCTAGAAAAACAAGTATTAAACATGGAATGAGAAGGAAGGAGTACTGCTTTTATTACTGACCACTATGCCAGCTTTGATCAGTCACCACTGGTTTGATCAGGGAGTGTTGTCTCTGCACGCTCAGGAGCTGTGGGGACTGTTCACACACACCACACATTCAACTCCCCCAGCACTCCTCCTCTGCTTGCTGGGTTCTCTGTAACGCCTGGGAAAAGCAGCCTTTGTAGAAGACCTCTAGTGATTGGAAAATAAGATCTGGGATGTTTGGGGTGGGGGAAGGATAATAAAACATTATCACACTGTTAGCGTAGAAACACACAACCACGGACAGGTTATATGCCAGGTGCTTTTTAATCTTAGGTGCCGGGAAAGAGGGGTACCAACCCAAATCAATCCCCGCTCATCGATTTCCAATGCTTACATTATATACCCTCCCCATTACATCAGTGTATATTAATCATTTACCCAAGCATGATTCTCAAAACCTCCAAAGTAATCATCTTATTCATTATTGTCTCCACTCAAGCATAAGTTTCAGCCCCCCTTTCCCAGGTGCAGCTACACAATTAACTCATCTATCCTAGTCTTCTACACAAGTTTGGATTTGCCCCTTACCAGCTCAGGCAGATACACAGGTTCAGGCTTGCCTGAACAGAATGTTTGCCTTGCCCTCAGGGCCTACTCTAGCTACTACAATTTAGAAACATTTTAACCCTATGCTATCAACACCAGCTCCGGTCACCTCAGCAGAAGCGCCACAGTGGCTTCACAGCACAGACTTTTCTAAATTTAATTCCTAACCACTTTAACTGCAGACGGGACCAACAAGGGAAGCCAAGCACTCCTAAACATTTATACAACCCACAATGCCAAGTCTTAATAATTTACTGTCAATGTACTAGAAGTATAATTAGAACTTGTGTACTTGAGAAATGTCTGTAACTAGTCCCAGGCAATCAAGTCTATTCCCACAGAAGACAAGCAAGCAAAAGTAAGTATTGTTGTTAAGGGCTGCTGTGAGTAGTTTATATAACAGTTAATATCAGTCATAGCCAAGCATTTTCAAGCTGCCGTCTAAACATGTTTTTCCAGACTTCAGTTAGAATGAATACCGAGATAAAAAATACTAGTCATTAACTAGTTTGTATTACCAAAAAAAAGTAAACATCATGTTCTCCAGGTTGTTATACTCAATATTTTAACCTTTATAGAAAACAGAAGACTTCAGCTTGTACAGTCTGGCTACTCTTGTGAAACATTAAGGTACTGTATCTCTTTGACATAATCTCTAATCTGACTAAAGCTGTATGATTTCCTGCATCACACAAATTTGTTAAGCATGTAACTGCAGAAAAAACACTGCCCAGCAGCTGTTGGATTCATCCCACATAGCCACTTCCACATGATTTAAGCTCTGACATAACTTCCAAGACACCTCTCTTCTGATGGGATTGTAGCTGTTATTTGATGTTAAGGACAGCCTGATAATCTTGGACATCATTACTTTGCAGCCTCCAAGCACGTGAATCTTCTCTACAATGCAACATATCTGTCACAACACTAGAAAGCTTATGATTCAAGTTTTGAATTGATATGACTAAAGAAAATTGCAAACAAAAGACAGGAGAGAGTATTAACTAGTACTTCATTACCATGCAAGACTCAAATCTCTTAATAATTCAAGGCACAGCAAGACAAACAAGTGAAGTTTACAGCAGAATTTTATATATCTGAAGTGATGAGGTAACTTGGGACACACAGGAAACCACTTGCAACAATTCAAAGCAAAACTACGAACTCAGAAAGCCTGGTATTGCCAGGGTTAGTCATCCTGATACCCTGCACATGCAGGTGGAATTAGTCTTACTATGAAGTACTACCGGGAAAACTTCAGAGATCATGGAATAAACACTTGTCTAATATTAGGAGTTAAGAAATATAAGATGAACAATCTATTTACTGGGTAGATAAAACTGGTTTTTGAAATTTCAGATTTATCTTGCCTGCTTAAGCACCTACTAAAGTAACTAAAGTTAGAGACATCTTTCACATAAAATTTTGACATAAGCTTTGTTTATACAAAACAATTTTTGTAGAAAATTAATAATACTAAGCACTCACTTCAGATGGATAACAAACAGCAAATAGGTTGAGCAACATAGTAGTGAATTATATGTTGGATAGAATTTCCCTTTTTAGTAATTTTCCACTCATTATGACATTCTTGTGACTACTTCGTATGCTTTTTAACTTTGTATAGAGGAATTTAGACAATTTGTACTGGCTGGCCTGCTTGAAAAGCTGTATTTTAAAGTACCTGTCTACTTTTAAAGCACAAAATAGAAAAAGCAGTGCACTGTAGTCTTGATTGAAAAATATAAGTATGTATATGAATATCTGCAAATCTGATTGCTTACATCCCCTCTCCCACCTGAAACTCATACAACAAAACCTAAAAGTAATAGCTCTTTTACTGGAACTAAGCCTAGAAAATACTACTAGCTCCAATTCCCAGCCTGGAGAGCTGCCAAAGAAAAGCCTACAAACTGAAGCCAAGCAGGACAACAGGTTAGTCCCAAAGCTTCAGTCAGCACAGCCTCCTTATTTGAGGTCAACTTGATATGCACCAGCACAAGGGAATAACAAAGCAGAAAAACCATGAGCCAAAACTTCAAGTATTCACAGTTTTTTTAGCAAATTAATCTCTTCATTTGTGAGCTACATATGAAGAATAAAGCTGATAATACTAATGCTTCCAAGGCATCAAGGAAGAAAACCAGTGTTGCTAGCTATGCAAAGAATTAATGTGTTTCATTTTTCATCACATTGTATATTCTTTACATCAGAGTAGCTTGGCTATTTATTATTCCATAAATAAATCTATAACCTGTAAACTGCATACAACCCTCCCAAAAAACCATACTTAAACTTTTCCTTCTATTCTTGGAGAGCTTGAACTCACATTCAGCTTCTACAAAGCTACACATACATTACCATCTATAGGCATAATCTCCTATTCTTTCCCTCCTAACACACACAGTTTGTGCACTGCCAGTTAGAAGCCTTTCTCAATTGTCATCTGAACTGGTACAGGATGAAAGATTTGCAAGTAAAACATACGCAAAAATTGACAGGGGGTGCCAGCTAGAGAGAAGAAAATAAATATTCTGTTAGGACCGAGGCCCCAGAGAGGGTGCAGAATCTCTGTTCCTGTAGGTTTGACATGCAAGAAAACAAAACCCTGAACAATCCAGTCCCAATTCAACATCGACCCAGTCCTGAGCAGGAGGCTGACGCACAAACACCATTGAGAAGTCCCCTTCAAACAGAATTGTTGTATGAACATTTAGTACTTCACATCTACTGTAGATAGACAGTTCTGCTTTACAAAAAAAAAAAAAATTAAAAAACACCACAAAGAACATAAGATATATAAAACCAACAATGGAGATCATGACAGAAATACGACAAGCACTGCAAATGCCAAAGCATTCTAATATATCTTGGATTACTGGCAATCACAAACACCTCCCCTAAGCTTGCAATAGTTTTCTTTGTTTGCGTATCTATGCACACAGGAATTCCACAAGGCTAAAACACAAAAAAACATGGACAAAACAGCCCAGCTACTACCTTGAAAGTAGTTTGGCATCTGTCTTCCTTTGCAAAGCACAAAACATACCTCTACATCACCAAGGAGGGAGTCAGACAGTTTGATTCATTGCAGTGTGATGGCTAGAATTAGTGTTATGTCACATATTATGTAGCCTCTTACACAGCAGAGAGCTGTTAATATGCATCTCCTTTATTTTTAAATCTGAAGGAAGACTGAATTCTTATAGTCTATCATTCATTTACTCTCAGAAAAATTCCTAATTATTCTCTTTGTGATTTTTTTTGTTTTGCTTTTTTTTTTTTTTTTTTTTTTTTTAGAGCTGACCATTTAGTGCCTTTAAGAACGTGCACACTAAATGCACACTTAATTTCTTTTAAATGTTAAGCCACAGAGTGGGTAATTGTAAATGCAGTTACATTTCATGTCCTACATGGAGCAAAAGCTCATTTAAGGTTTCCAGCGCAAGATGTACATATCATGTGAGGAGGAGAACAATAAGCAAGTTTCAAATTCAAACGTTCTTTTTTTCCTTTACATGCACTAGAAGGCACTCCTGTGCATGGAAGTGGGGTTGGAACTGCGTGACCTTTAAGGTCTTTTCCAACCCAAACCATTTGATGATTTTAAGAAATACAGCTGAAAAAACCAAATTTTCAGCTTACTAGACAACTTCTTAAGAGAAGCTTCCTACATTTATCAATTATTCCTAATCAAGCATCAATTTGCAGGTTGCTTTACTGAGGTAAAATCCACAAAAACAAGATTCATGAAGGCACGGTCAGTATATGCAATGAACAATATGTGTGTATATGTATAAACAAAAAGTGTTCTGGACAGGATTAAAGAGTCCAAACCAGTAATTCATCCCTCTTTTCCAGTATTAAAAGAGTTGCTAGATCTGCATTGCACTTAGGTCTAACACCTGACTTTGGGGGAGTCCCACATCTATTCTCCAACACAAATCTCAACAAATCTCAAATCCAACACAAAGCTTGCCCACATTATCCAACTCTATTCTATCAGACCCTTCAACAGCACACGGGACCTACTCAGCTTCCCCACCAGCCCTCCCACTTGGCTCCTCAGGCTCCAGCACTTCCCAAGTCCAGGACAAGCAAAAAGCAGGGTGCCACAGCCAGGACCTGACCTGTTCTTTGCCCACAACTTTCCCTTTTAGCAAGAGCTTCCTCCTCCCCTTCACCTCAGTTTGGAGCAAAGGCAGGCTTTGAACACTCCAAGTAACAGGGCAACTTTTCTCCATATAGGTCTCAAAACAGGTACAAGTGTCCCTGATACAATTTTATGAATCTGACATTTCAAATAGCTCACACATAGCCAAGATACACAGCAAAAAAACAAAATAAAACAAAGCAAACCTATGAAAACAAAACCAATTCTGTTAAAAGTTTAAGGTATCTAGAAGGGAAAAGCTGTTCTTTAATTAGCTCATTATTTACAAATTAAATTTTTGAGCAAAACAGGTAAGCACTTTCAAAGTATGTATTTTGGGAGAGGCGGATGCCAGCAAATGAATGACATGAATGACAATGAAAGTGATATGGTAACATTTTACTAAAACAAACAGAATGCAAGGCCTAAATTTAAAAACTAAATCTTGTCTCACTGCTGCTCAGCTAGCTCTTTCTAGACCAAATTTGAGTGTCAGGCACCCTTCATTTTTCCTTTTAAGTTGCCAAAGTGTTTCCTGGGGGATTTTGTTTGTTGGGGTTTTTTGTTGCTGGTTGGTTGGGTTTTGGTGGGAGGGTGGTGTGAAAGCAGTGGCTATGGGGGTGAACGCACAAGAAACTATCTCAGCCTATTTAATTATTGATTTCCTATTTTGTTCGTCCTCCCAGAAACAAAAATAAACCTAAAGCTAAGTTTAACTTGCATCCAGGACAGCTATTCAAGGACCATTCAGTGAACTTCAAACGTTGCTTTCTGCTAGAGTTCAGAAAATCCCCACTCCTTGGACAGTTCACAGAGAAATTCAGAACAGAAAAAAAACAAACAAAACCACAAAACCCCACATCCAAAAAGTCACAGAAAACACACACAAACAGTGCCCCCTCCATCAAATCCATGAATAACAAACCTTGAACAGAGTTGAGAAGCCAAATAATCCCGTTTCATTAACAACTTTGAAGACTGAAGAACAAATGCTGCCACAATTTTACTTTGCACTTGTAATCTCCTTTATTCCTGAGCTGTATGATCCCATGCCACCAGCTCCATACAAACTGACAATATCCTCTACTCCCTCAGCCCTGAGGTCACCTGGTTCATGAGTTTTCATGGAGTTTCAGTTGTATGCAGCATATTCCAATTGAATATTTCAGTGTTATTAAAATATGTAAGTTATAACAATGACATAGAATCAGACAGATTTTGTTCCACGAGTACTTTTATTCTGAATATTTACAACACAAATACACCACAGACATTACAAGAACAATTTAAAAAACTGTTCTAGATACCTACCAAGTACTTAGGTATTTGACTATCAAATTTCCATTTTTCTAAAATATTTTTCTTTCTTTTGTAATTAATGCTATGGAGTGAATTCCCTCCACTCCCTTGCAAAATAACCCAACTGCTGTATTTTTTCAAAAGAAAGATTTAAATTATCAGCCTCAGAATCCCAAACTTCTCAAAGACCATGAAGCACTGCCTTGCACACCAACAATAAATACTCCAGATTGCTCCCCGTGTAAAAAGAACACAATAAAGCTTACAAGGAAATGGTTCTCATGGCAAGAATGAGGTAATTAATGTAAAGAGCAAACAGAAGATATGATGCAGATATTTGTTAAGATTTGAAAACACACAAAAAGTCTGTATATTTTATCCTTTTATAACTCTTAGTTAAATTCGAGATACCTTTATAGTGATCACAAGGGTTGTGCATTGTCAGAAATGTATGATGACATGATTTTGGCTGGGTTTTGGTAGGGTACAAACATTTCCTGTAATATACAGCATTCCCTGGAGCACTGACACACTCATATCCAATACAAATTGCAACATGAATAATGCAGAAGCTATTCTTTTAAGATTTGATATTTACCTGTATTTCCAAAAATTTAACAGAAAGCAATTACATGATTCTATCTACTAATAAAAATTTCTTAGTGGTATCTAGTCAGGATATCAGAACACTAAGAATTAGTGAAGACTCACACTGAAATATGCCATTATTTCACCTGAAGGTTGATAGCCATCTTGCTCAGGTAGACACATGATACAATGATGCAATTATTTAAGCTCCCTGCATTTGGACATTTCCCTTGTCAGCTATCACAGCAGAGCACAAAGGAACAAGCAGGCAAAAGCAATAATCCACCACAAAAGTTATTGAGATTTCATGTGATCTGCAATTACCATGTCACTGCAATAACCATCATGAAAAGCAACACTACAGGTTGCAATTACAACCTGCTTGCTCCAGCCATCTTATGACCACCCTAACTATTATTAAAAAACCCTACCCAGATGACTCCCACACCACACACTTCCCCTTCATAGCTGGAAAACAGAACACAGCAGAGTCTGGACACTTTTTCTGAAAGAGATGTAACCCAAAGTTTCATCACAACCTTTAGAGATTGTCTGCAAATCTGCATTTCCTATTTTCTTTTCCTTCTGCTCCCAAGTTTGCCTTGGCTCTCACAACACCCATACCTTTTAATTTTATTTTTATTGAGGCAATGAAAGTTTTTTAAAGTTGCAGAGTGAAGTTATTAGATAAGACAGGAATCCAAATTTATATTACAATAGCCACTGTGTGTGTACATGCATGTGAGTGTATGAAATCCCACTACATTCATTCAATCCCAAATTTCTTTGGCTATATTATGAATGGCAGAAGCAGCAAAGTATATTGGAAACTTATGGTAGTAGGTGCAACAGCATCCTAATATTTTATCTTCATCATGCCACCACCTATCCAGGCTTCCAAGTCAACACAAGTTTTCAAACACTAAATTTATAATCTGACATCCTACACCACAACTATAACAGACTAGCTTGTTTGCTGGGGACATACACAATTTTAATACTGTTTCATAAATAGCTGTCATTCAATTAAAACCATACATGTAATCTGTATTCAGCAAGACCTATCACTGTAAAACCTCCCCACTTTATTCCACACCACAAAGGAACCTTTCCTGAGTCCATTTGTCAAGACCACAATTTTCTCTTTGTGTCAATTTCCTCGTGGTTTCTTTCATAATTCACAAGTGGATCAGTTGATGAAAGAATATCAATAGAAACAGCAGGAAAAAAGAAAATCTTAAGCCAAAGCTCTTAGCCTAAGAAATGATGCATTCATTGCCAAAGCACATGCACAACAGCACTGCCATCTCTCCTGTTTTCTAGATGCCTCTTAACTTCTTACAGGCTATTAGATTTTTACCAGGTGAAAGCTCATACCCCACTGAATTTTGAGCTTTCTACAATGCCTGTTCTCTTCTGAAGGGGAAAGCAAACCACAGCAGGAACACCACCTTGATGAAGCACAGCAAGACCCAGAGAACTCTTAAGTGGCACTCTTCAATCCCCTCCTCTCTTCTCCAACAGAGCTGTTCATGCAACCTCAGTCTTGGTCAGCCTATTCTGCACAAAGCTTTAGAAAGCCAAAAAAGTAATTTACAAGCTGCAGGGGATGGAGTACTTTATTTGCACTGACATTTGAAAATCAAAAACTTCAGCAAAATAGATTCGGAAAGCTAATCTACTACAGATAGATATTTAAAAAAAAGCCGCCTTCTAGTTTAAAATAAAAATACCCACATACCTGATAAATTTTATGGAAATACACCATTGCAAAGTATGAAAGACATTACAAAAACAGCCATAAAAAATTGTTTATGCCTACTTTTCTATTATAGTTTTCTTACCACAAGAATTATAGTCCTTGAAAAACAAAAGCTTATCCTTATTCCTCTCCTCATCACTTATGTTTTTGCATGATCAGAAACATCAAAACCATTTGGAGCCATGGGTTTGGAGCAATCATATCAAAATTATGTTTCTCTGTGCCAGAAAGAAGCAACTGTCAGCTTCTAACCACTCCAAAAAGGTGGTAAACAAGTGAATTTAGGAATTTTAAGATGTTATACCATTGTTTCTCTGATACAGATCTGTCTTATCTTGCTCTACCTAGCAGCACTCACTGAAAATACCAGGAGTAATGCTACCAAAAATAAAAAAAAATCCCCACAAACACCAAAACACAGCACAAGCCACTTCTGGTCTTAATTCTCCCGTTTTTTCTCAACTAGTCATCATCACATCATGGAAAACCAAAGGCTAAAACTCGTACCTGTTCAACTCAACAATATCGATGCATTGTCTGCATTAAACAGCACTGTAACAGACCTGACTGTAAGCACCATGTTGTCTGACACCTCTCACAGAGCAATATCGACAGAATGAGTGCCAGAAAAGGTTCCAGAGGCTAAAAGCCTTCTCCCTTCTGACAAATCCCTGAATTTCTTACAGTTCCTGGCAAACAATCCACACAGCCTAGGAAAGAGAACCAAGATAAACTTAAGAAACAGAATAGGGGAACAGCAAAAAAAAAAAAATATTGACACACTTAGCACATCTTTTCTTCTGAACAAGCAAGGACTGGACAGACAAACCTTAGTTTGGAAAAAAATGTCAAAAAATAAATACAAAAACCACCACAGTTTACTACTATCACATTGCTTTCCTTCACACAGACTAAACATGGCTTGTATTAGACAAATGTCATGAAGCATTTAATAAAAACCTATCTGTGGAGAAATATCAGTGGCATTTTTACAGTGATTTAAACAAGCAATTACATACAGAGGCTGCTGACAAGAGTCAATAATACCCAGAGCACCCTTTGAAACTGATAACCCACAGCAACCAGTGGAGTCAAATAACTGAAGTTCAGTGTGTTTCCTCTTGGGAAAGTCCACAAGTTGCACAAATGTGGTGTCAGACCTTGTACTTCAGTCAGCCCCAGCACCACCTAAAGGAATTATGCAAATGTACCCAGGATCTGCCTCTAACCTTCCCAAATGTGAAGACTGTTGTTCTAAAACCAGGTTTACATTAGAAATGCTTGTCAATGTATTAGCAAACACTACTGGTGAGCAATGTCCTTCTTGCTGCAAATCTTCAGTGGATATGCCCTCAGATGAAAATCATCACTACAGGTTTTGTAACAGGGTTGGACTGGGCACCAGCAACAATTTGCATTATGAAAAGGATGCTCTTACATCATAAACTGTGTCAATATTGTATGCTATATTGGTAATGTCTTTTTGTGGACTTTACTACTTTCTGTGGACTTTCTACTTCAATAACTCCCTCTTTTGGTTTCCCTGTCAAGGAGTGCAATTATTATCCAACCTACAGCCAAGAACCCACTACGCATTTTTGAGGAAACACTGTTAAAATTCAACAACATTTCCTGGCATTTCCTGCATCTGTAGGGCTTGAGAGATGTTTCTGTCAGAAGTCATTATGGTCAAAGTGGTCTACAATGACACTTAATGGACATAATTGCCACTTACAGCTACCTCCATTTTAAGCTGGAAATCACTCAAGACAACCCTGACTGTGGCTGAAAGCTCAGTCTGATGTCTACTTTGATGGCAATATGTTATTTATGATATTAGGGAAGGTCATGCCTTACTTCTTATTCTGCAACTAGAAGGCCCCCATCTCAGATGAAGTATTTGCTTCTGCTGTAGAAGGAAGTCTGTTTATGTCATTGTTTATGCTACTTACTGCTAAGCAAAAAGCCAGATCACTTGGCCAAAATACAGAATGCCTGATAGTCACACTCAAAGACATCGTTTGTTATCTTGTAATACTCAGTCCATAACTTCATGGTCTAGAAGAGATCCTATTCACAATGCAAACACACTTTAATCCAATCATTGTTATTGTGCAGTAACAACATTCCTGCTTTACTGGCTGTGCTAAAATAGTAGACATCAAAGCCCTATTTTGGTCCAAATTTAATAAAATTTCAAGTCAGAATAATCATTAGATGTATTTAGCCACCTAATATTTTTAGTAAAGCTTTTTCTGCCCTTCCTGAATTCACAAGCTGTAACTGAAATATACACATCTCCAAACACAAACTGAGTGTATTAATTTGACTCATTCAGAACCCACAGACACTTTCTACCAATTAAAGGTGTAAAGGACTATGTTAACTATGAACACTTTTTTATCCTATTATCAGTTCACGGAAAAAGCAGGAGGCTGCTTTCCTCAGAAGAAAAAGCATATTTCTGAACAACCATATTTATAGATTGAGTCTTTCATTGTCATTTAAGAACCTTATCAGCATCAAGAAACTTGTATTTTTATTATCCAGTTGAAAAAGTTAAGAGAAATGGTTAAGTTTAAGCAATAGATGCATGAAATCTGTTGAATTACACTGTACTGAGAGCCTCGCAGAAGAGGAGCTGGTGACACCTCCTCTGTTTGGAGCTGTTCTTAAGGCTCGAGCAGCCTGAAGGTTCACCTGAGCAGCAGTCGTTACCTGTGTGTGAGGACAAAGTGAATTTTAAACTAGTTTATGTGCCATCTTCAGTCCTAAAACATGCTCACACCTATCTCTGGAACAAAATACCTTCAAGTCGGAGAAAAGACCACTCCTGCCATACACCAGCACTCACTGCATGGCAAACTCTGGGGATAGAGGGGTGGAATTTATATGCAAGTAACAAAGCTGAATGTGCCCACATAATATCAGTGCAGGGCAATATTAAGCCTGGTAGTAAACTTCCCTAACCTCCCCCAGTCCTGCCCTCCTGCAAACTTGAGCTTTTCAACCATCATCTCCCACATCAACATGAAAACAACACACATTTCATTCATTACTTGGTTAGACAGTGCCATTTTGATCGAAGGACTCCTTCCCAAAAAAGAGCAAAAAAAAGAAGCTAATTATGAGGGTTTTGAATTTTTGAGGAAAAGTTCTACATTCACCTACATACACTTCAACTGTGCAGCATCTAAGACTGAGGGCACAGGAGGGACATGAAGGGGGAGTGTTCAGCTCTGAAATGTCTCTAGCTACATGAATTTACAATGTTCAAGTGAAGTAGCAAATAATCTGATTTATGAACTCATACACTTAATTTATTTTAGGACAAGTAGCAAATAGAAAAAGCTCTTCTGTCCAAAAATTTTTGATGAAACAAAGAAAATGCCAAGAAGTTTGGTAAATATCACTAAATGATAACACTTCTTATTTATAAATTTTTGTCTGAAAGAACTGATTACTGTAATCACATTCAAATTACACTGTAAGGCAAGCAGATTTTTTAATAGTAATCTGCTATTTAAAGAAAACTGTTACAAGCCAGATTTTTTTTCCTTAAATATTTTCCAATTGTTGTAAACAGAATTAAAATAAAGCAGCAATATTTTGAAAAAACCTCTCAGATGTTTATCATATTAAGCATTAAGGAACTCTTATTAGAAAAATTGTAACAAATATGCCATAGATTAAGTCAATGAAATCCATAAACCATAGTGAAACTTGCCAGTGAACTCTAGTGGAGGCTGGATTTACACACAGACTAGCTGAAACTCCTCAAAAAAAGCTGTGTCCATATACACTTATGCATTAAACACATAAAGTGTAATTAATAAAGATATTTTTATGGTCTTTGGGGAAAATACATAAAAAGCTGCATAGCAAACAAAAGAAAAACTAGCTTTCACACTCAAAACAAACTCTACACCACTAAAAGCTAAGATACAACTACCCTGAATTTTGCACAGACTAAACACAGCTGTAGGGATCTACTTCCTCCCCTTTTTTAGCGGGGGAGGTTTGTGTTTGGGGTTTGCACGAGGAGGCAGGGCAGGGAGGAAAGAGTTAAAACACAGACCTTTCTGATACTCTTACCAGTACCAAACTCCTACCCCGACTGACCTTTTTAATCCCTTTATCACTTTAGACTTTCCCCCTCACTGCCTGATAAAGCAGCCAGGAACGCCTCTTTGGATCTGCTTTATCCAAGAAAGGGGAAAAGCTGCTCAGACAATGGACCCAGACCGAAGTGTGTCACCCAAATGCCGTGCTTTGCTGCAGCCTCTCTCCCACCACTTTGGGGCTCGCCAAAGAAGAGATTTTTCTACTCATGCAACATGCTGAAATTAGAGCAGTAACCCAAAAGTACCTGCCATTGCTCCAAACAATTGATAACCAGCACCAAGAAAGTAGCCAAGGGCTGAAGAAAAACAGAAGCACAGTTACAAAGAGCACCTTAACTAAAAAGAACATGGGCAAATTGGTACAACTATTTAAGCCTCCTAAAGGCTGGACCAAAGGAAGAAGATAGTACAGCCACCACACTAATTACAAGATGAAAGATTTAATGATATTCTGACAATGATTTTTTTTTTTAAGCTATATTTTTCAAAATAACTTCCTCTTTAAGTGACAATAGGAAAAGCACAGAAGACACCCGATCCCTACTGAAAGGGAAATGAAAATTTTTTTCCAACAGACTATGTTTCACTGGAAAAAAACTTCACATACATGTTCAGAGAGGGCCATGCCATTGGCAGAACAAGACATGTACTGTTTACTTCCCAGAAATGAAATATTTTATTAAAAACAATATCCATCTATTCAACTTGAAAGATACAATGATCCATGAGCTTTCCAAAGATTAAGTTAAAGCTTGGGAGTTCACGTCAACTGAGAGAGAGGATTTGGTTGTTCAGACAGTAGATTTAAATCACCTGACTCATTCAGCATGCAGAAGCTTTACCTTGTTCTCCACTGCTTTAACATTCTCATATGAAGCTGTAGTCTAAACAGCCCCTGAAGTTGTAAAGCTTATCTTTTTTCAGCTCTATTCCTTCCTTTCTTACCAAGGAGGAATTTTTCTCCATTCCTTCTGTATTTCTTAGGGATGTCAAAGGTTTTCGGGGAGCAAGAAGGACAACTGCAGATGGGTGGGACACGGGACATAACACAAGATGACAAATCCCATCAACACACAAAGTGAGAAAGGATCTGAGAACCAAGACAAAGTATATATTTGCCTTAAGTCTTACCTTGATGTACCAAATATAGATTGTTCTTTAATTTCTACTTCTCAAAAAGTAGAATTTTAGCTCTAAGTTTTGGAGAGCCCCAGTACCAGCTCCTGTCCCAAACCATCAAATCTGCTATGTCACAAATGCTTCTACGAAGCCATTACTACTGTTTGTGCAACAATACAAACCTATTGTGCAAGTATTTACATGCTGCCCAAATTTCCTCAAAAAAAGCTGGCAACCAAAGCAGTATTGCAAATTCTGTATCTCTACAAAGCTTCAACAATTTCCTAAAGGAGCAGCACTTGTAAGAAAGAACTGTTTATTCAGGTCTAATTAAACCTTGCTGAAAGTGATCTAAGAGTCATAATTTCTTATGATGGAAACGGAATTTTTTTTTTTTCTTAGAATGGAAAGCATCCATTACCTTACAGCTTACCAATCCGTATCACAGCAGGAACATTTATACTGGGGACATATACTACAACAGGTATCAAGCAATTCTGTAAACTATTAACAGGTGTCAAATAATAATGTTAACTTGCTTAAGCCTGACACACGAGACAGAATATATTAAACTCTTTTTTTTNNNNCTTTTTTTTTTTTTTTTTTTTTTTGCTGGGATAGCAGGTACTGTACAATCAGGATGCCCCCTAAAGCTGCTAAAATGAGCTGCTGACTCTCATGTTCATGCAGTGAATACATTCTAGATGGGCAATTTCCAAACAGTTGTGGTAGTGCAGCATGTTTTCATTTACAACACACAGTAACTCAGCATGATTTTAATAGGAGTCTTTCAGACAATTCCCCCTGGCCCTCCTGCCTTTCTTCCAAATCATCTTATCTAACGCTTACACAACCAAAAACGTGGATCTGATGATGACAACGCATTCACATGGGTCCATGGGGAATGCCTGGAGGTACCCATCCTGTACATAAATGTAGCCTGCCTCTCAGGGACACATTATGAAAAAGAGAGTGCCCTCAAACCAGAAGTCTGACCCACACACCATTGCCACAGTTTAGCCACCATCTAATATATTGTTTTCTCAAAGAAAAAAAAAAAAAAAAAGACCTCACACTAACCATAATAAACTCCCTACATCTGTGATCAGCACTAAGTTTATTTTTCACTTGTCCCAAGGCAGTGTCTCCTAAAGAACCTTCTCTAGCAGCTCCCTCTTGAAGAGAAGGATGAGAACAAATGACAACCAGACCCTAAACAATGTCCAGAACTAGAGAAGAAATTATCTTACAATCACGCAGATTAGCAAGCACCATTCAAGATCAATGTAGTCTGTTTGTGTATGTCAACTTATCCGCATTCCAGAAACCTTTTCTTGACTGAAAAGGTAGGGTTTGGTTCTGAGTGAAACAAACTAAAGAAGAAATACTGATAAGCTTGAAGTCCACACTCTCCTAATATAATACTTTGGCAGGATTCCTCCACTTTTCTATTCCTACCATAAAGGACAGCATACTTACTTTGGCATGTCTTACCTGAACCACTTGTGAGAGAATCCAGACCCCAACCTCCCCTTAAAGACTGTGAAACACACAAATCACTCAATGAACACAACACTAGTTCAGGCAACAAGGGCTGAAACTCACATTTTCTATTCCATGAACTATACACATCTCAGTTAATTTTGTGTGACTGAGCATCACTCAGTTCCTTTTGTACATCTAGGCTACATTTTTTTGAACTTGGCATAACCTTTGAGCAGTGGCACTCCTTCTCTGGACAATGTAGGTCCACCCTTATTGGAACTTCATGCTCCACTTTGAAAATCTTTCCTCTCTCCATCACTAAGCACAAGGGTAGACACGCTAAGCACTAAGAGAGGCAGAGCAACGCACCAGGACAGCAAGGATACAAAGGAAGCAAAGAATCCTATGCCTGAAGAACAGCTTCAAAGAGAAAAGGAGGGTGTCTAACAGAAAGCATTAAAGTTACCTGCAAGTAATAGCAGTCAATGGAATCAGAGTTGAATGACTAAAAGTGTCAGTAAGGCTTTTTTGTTGTTAAGTATACCCAAGAGTAAGTTCAAATAAGTTTAACCTTAGAAATTCCTAGATTCATGGAACAGTTTTTTTAACATGTTCACATAACGGAATTAATTGACCTGAGTCCTTTGACAGGTCTTCAGACATCTATTTTACCAAGAGCCTATACTAAATTTCAATTGCAAATAATGCCCAGACAACATTCTAACAAGGTGTTTCCAAGAGCAGCATCTTGGAGGCCTATTCTTTGTAGAATGAGCAGGACTCATCTCTAGCAACTGTCTTTCAATTTCTTAATATGAGGTGCTATAAGAGCATCAAACTGTCAGATACTTGGGGAAGAGGCAGCCATATTCTAGGTAGAAACTTTTTTTGCTGAATATTCTTTTTCCAGAAGAAAACTTATGTTTTAAACATTTTAAATACAAAGACCTGATCTTGTTGCACTAGACACTTTGCCTGAAGACATTATTTTCTTTTTTACCTGATGAATAACTGTATGAAACAAAGGTTCAGAAAGTACAAAGCAAACGGAAGCATGAGTGAGAGCTTTTAGATCTCTGCCACTGCACAAGCCAAAAGGAGCTCTCTTTTGTGGAAGGCAGAAGATGAAGGAACAGCTAGGATTAGACAGTGGGAGTAAATAAAAGGTAACAGGGAGCCTGAAAGAAAAGTGTCTATACATAAATATTGAAATTGAACAGGGGGAGAAAAGTATTTTCAGGAGATAGGACTCCAATTTAAGACAGTCCTCCACAAGAATGCCTTCTTTACAGCTTTGAAGTAGTGAAGAAACATGCATAAATACCTGAATGTAAAGTACTCAGCAAGAGAAAGCTTTTCCTCACTACTACAATGAAACAGTAATTAGACTCCTGGTCACGTAATAAATTGTTCTAGAATTCCAGGCAAATTCTCCCAGTTGATCCAAAATGCTCAGATACACTAACACTACATAACAGAGCTGAGGGGGCCTCAATTCATTTTTTCAGAGAATACCAAGTTTTCATTTTTATACAGAGGCAACTGCTCTGCTAACGAAAAGCAATACCTACACCCTTATATTTCACTGCCTTTTTATAAAGCTGGCAGCTATTAACACAATTCCAACTTGAATCTTTTGATGAGGACTACCTGACACACATATGCTAGATGTACATTGGCCTATGCGAGTGCTTCCTCACACACAAGAATCAAGGTCGTCAGTGAGGCAGTCAACTACACTTGTCACAGTTAGTAATCCAAATGCACGTGAGCTAGAGACTACCATAATGCAGAAGGATACATTCCATTAAATTGGCAGGGTTCTAGAATCATACTGAATTTATGGGATGCCACCAAAACCAATAAAAATACAGCCATATATATGACACAGTTTTTCATGAATATTTAGTTCTGCACACCCAGTACAACAGTCCATATGAGACAAAATACACAAGGAAAATCCAGTTTTTCTGATGATACGTAATAGTTGTGTTAATTCTGTGATAAATCATACTCCAGTTCTCCTCCTCTCTCCATCTTCATCTAAAAATAGGATTCCAGCTTAGTCACCCTTCAACTGCCATTCCCAAGCTTGCTAGACCTCAACAGCTGCCTTCCTACTCAGCCCTATCACACCCAGTTCGGCACCTCTTCATTTTCAATACCTCAGTCAGATACCCACCACTGTTCATCTTCAAAATATATTAAAAAAGAAAGAACCATAAAGCAGCACTAAACTGATATTAAGCAGATCCAAAATGGGAGATAAAAATGGAAGAATGACGACTTTTTCCCTTTTGTAAGAATGAAGGGACCTAAGAACACTACGAGAGAGCTACGAACCACGTGACAGGACATCTTGGTAATTGATACTGCTACAAAAGCCACTGAATAGATGTTCCCATCTTGACCAACTCAGCAGCACTTCAGAAGGAATGGAATTCCACTCTCTCAACCCGTACATATGGCCAAGCACTATCAGCAGCATTTTATCTAGCTGAATCTGAAGCTATGCATCAGTATTATTTTTCTTATTTATTCTATAAATTGAACTATTCAAAAAAAGCTTTCACCAAAGATTACATAATCAGTAGGTTACAGAGGGAGCTGCATGGACTGGTAAAATATAATAAGCCATGCACATTGTTATAGCAGAAAATTCTAATAGACAGCACTTTCTAACGCAAGTTCGTAATACCATAAAATGAAATTACACCACAGGCATTAATGGTTTTAATTGAACCAATTATGCTCTAAGAGGTAAAAGACTAAAAATACATGCTAAATTATACAAAGTCTTCAGTATAAATAACACTTGAGACTTAACAAAATTCTTGTGGGAAAACATATCGCAGATGGTCAAACAATGTAGCACAGTGATACCCTACACAAACACTATCACTTGAGGATTTTTTTTGCTTGTTTTTTTAAGCAGATTCTTGTTTCGAGATCTGAATAGTGTGTATTATTCTTGTTAAGAGATCTGAATAGTGTGTATTCGGATCAAGGCTGAGCAGTTCACAACACATGCACTGATTTCCCCTCATCCCAAAGAAGATAATCCTCCCTCAACTCAGGACCAAATTCAGGCATTCATCAAAAGAAAAAATTACAGATTTCTATTTTCCCCATGAACACCATTTGCAATATGCCCAGGCATGGCAAAGAATTGAAAAGGGAACGTGACTAGAGGTCTTTCTACCCCCTAGTCACTCATTTAACTATGTCAGTTCTTCTTCCATGCTTAGGGCATTACTAGGTCCTACCATCACATTTTAGGCATTACTTCTTTAGAGAAACCCTTTGTTCCTATCAAAGCACTCGCTCAGCATTTTTCGAGGCTTTATGAAAGAGAGGAAAAGCAGTCAGTTGTCTAAAGCACAAAGCTACACTTTACAAGAGGTTAAAGGAGACAGTCCTTGAAAGCAAGAGGAAAATTTTCAGAACTTGAGGCAACATCACAGTTCATTTCACCACGAAACTGGCAATTCTCAAGGTGAATCAGGATAATCATATTACACTGCTGAATCCAATCTGATGTGACTAAAGCCTGTCTGTCCTTCAGCAACCCACTCCCTCCGAGAGAAAGGAAAAACAAAAGAATGCACTAAGATCTCAGTACTAGCTACGCTGCTGTGCAGACTTGGTCACCATCCTGAGGGTGAAGGAGCACAGCACAGGGTAGGAGAGGCAGATGTGAACCCCAGCAAGAGAGGCCTGCACTTGCTCAAGGCATAGATGAGCAGAAACACACCAGAGCCTCTCCAGAAGACAGCTTTTTGTTCCTGGTCTGTTATCTACCAACTATGGCACACAAGTAGGGCCTAAGAGATGGGTTTCCTCAGAACAGAGGTGCAAAAGCTAACTTGAGGAGGCGTGGGCTGCTCATACCCACTCACAGTTTTAAGCTACGTAGAGGGACAGTTAGCTGGGAGTGCCTAAAGAAAAGAATGAGCCAGGCTGTTCTCCAAGGGAAACATGGAAAACAGACCAGAAGCAACAAAGTTGCATCAAGTTACAGTATTAAAAAAGAAATTTCCAGAATCTGGGTAGCCAATCACAGGGAGAGGCTGCCCAAGGGGGCTGAGGAAACACATTCTCACGGACCTAGCACAACCCCACAAGGTCCCGAGCAGCCCAATCCAGCACCAGAAATGGTCAGTCTTTGGGTGTGAGAATAACCGAGTCACCTGTGCAGCCTATCATAGTCATGCATACACAGCTATAAATTTCTTTACTAACAATCACCTGGCCATGCTAATGCAGTGCCACAGATAAGAGAGCAGATAGGCTCAAGCCCAAAGGGCAACCCAGCAACTTGCTGAAGTCACTACCAAGATTAAGCCCCAAGTCTTTTATTTCCCATCACTTCTACAAAAGAACTTTTACTGAGCAAGATAAAGGGAGAACTATTTCACATGTTACTACATAAGGCATAATATAAGGATCTCCACCAACAAATGTTTGAAAGCTGTGTTTCTCAAGCATCCTTAATCCTCTCCCAAAAGCCCCAATTTTTATTTCTTTAGGCAATACACAGCATGATAACTACAAGCTATAAAATTTCCAGCACTCCATAATGATTTGGTTTAATATTAAGTAAGATCAATATCATTACAAACTCTAAGAAGAGATTCAGACTACTATAGGAAATGCATCCACATATATTGTATTTGAACAAGTCTCTTTCACTTCTATTCTTTCCCAAAGCTTCCTAATCCAAGCAAGTAAAATACTTTTAGTGTTACAGGGTTCCAGGCACCAAATCTGCCTCCTGTCCCCTTTATCAGGAAAATCCTGTCCCCTTTATGAGTATCTTCTGAACTGAGAGATCACACGTACTTTTGTTGTCTAAACTATACAAGTGGGGAAAAAAAATGTCACTGGGCAGAGGGTATTAGGAGCAAAGTTAGAGGAAGTCAGCAGCATCAGAAGGAATAATGAACAAATTGTCACTGGTACAGCAGTTGAGTAGCATGATTTCTACTCAGTTTTCCTACTCTACAAAAATTAATTCATTGCTAATAGAGATACTCCTCCTGTCCTACCTATGATGAGGCCATGGCAAGCAGCTGACAATCAATCAAAACTTAACACATAGATTTCCTTAACAGCACATACGCCTAGCAGCTTCATCACAGTCTTTTCCTGCATCATGTATGGTGTAGGAAACCAGATCCATTGGGTTATTTAACAAGTGCCACACCACAGTGATGGGTCATGCAACCACCAGTTAAATGCATCAGCATCCTTCAGCCTGGAAAGATCACATAGTTCCACACTGCTCAGGATTTCAGACACAGTGCAGGGCTGTTCACCACCTCCCCCAGCGCAGGAATTGGACATAAAGCAAGCAAATCCCAGATACTGAAGGCCCTAAAAAACTGGTTCTTCACACAAACAGCAATTAGGCTGCAGTACTCCTTTCTCCTGGGCACTCTTGATAAAGCACACTTGAAGCACTAAATATAGACTGAATCACAATTCATAGAAACTGCAATGAGCATTGCATGCAGACACCAACAGGTATTTCCCTGGGCTTACAATTCCTCCTCCTTGGTACGCTCTACCATCCTTCTTCTGCTGCTTCTTTGGGCTTAGAATAAAACATCCAGTTTATCACAGATTGCCACAAAGTTTTCCTTTATTCTTTTAAATTAATTAACAGTATACATGTTTCCACAATAATTCTATGGCAAGTGACCAGTTGGAGGTTCAGGAGCCAGAAAGTGACAAGATACAGACAGGACCATTTGAAGTTCTATGCTCCAGATGCACCCACCTGAGAAGCACACAAAAGTTTTGCAAACTCACTGTATGCACTACAGTCATACCACCCTCATAAATGCAACCACCCCTAACCACAATACGCCCGTTTTGACAGCAGGCACACTCGGGAAGCCCAAATGTTTTAATGAATACTTTTATTAAGAGCCAGATCTGCCCATTTATTAATTCCTACACCCTGGCTCCCCGTTGAAAGAATTAGGTGCTTTACAGCACTGCATGCATGGCCAGGAGCTTGTCAGAAGCCATTGTATGAAACTCTCAGTTGTTCTGTCATTAAGAGATTAGTTTGAGAAAATGCTCGGCAAGTCAGCCTAATAGTTTACTCAATCCTTAATCCTATTTTACAAGATCTAGACTTACCACTATTCAATGCCAGAACCCCACAGGACACCTGGTAATGTTAAACCATGTAGAACATAGTAACAGAAAAAAAAAAAAAGCCAAATACTTAAAAAAAAAAAAAAAAAATTCTATTTCCTCTTACATCCCTCACACACAGAGACTTTTCCAGACTTCTGGGACACAGTGCATTGATCAGTACTACAATTATTTTTATTGCCAGAGGACCACTAGTGAAATACAACACATAAATGTGCAGCATAAAAGCTCCCAATGGCTGTGTTCAACCAGCGGGTGAGGTTTCAGCAGCTTTTCCAGGCCAGCAGCCTGGCTCTGCAGGATGCAGGCCTCCTCTGCCCAGGCTGCTGCTAGCAGGCTCTCACCCAGGCCCTGGACAGAGGGTTGGTGTCACAGCTCCCAGCGAGAGGCACAGAAAAAGGGATGCTCAGACCAGCAACCCGGCACCAACCTAACGCACGCTCTGCTACTTCACACATTGCAGGTCTGCAGAACAGCTGAGCTGGCGGTTCAGGGATACCTCAAAACATGCAGGAAAATTCTCCAGAAAGACGAGATTCAGGAGCAGTTTATTTTCAGATAAACAGAAAAACACTTTTTTAGTGACAGCAACTCAGTGCATCAACCTCACAGCCTGACTGCATCCATCTCTGGGATCCCCAACACAGGAAGGGCATTGACCTTTTGGAACGAGTCCAGAGGAGGCCACCAAATTGATGATGCACCTCTCCTATGAGGAAAGGTTCAGAGAATTGGGATTGTGCAGCCTGCAAAATAGAAGGCTTAGGGGTGACCTAATGGCAGCCTTACAGTAGCTGAAGGGAACTTATAGAAAAGATGGGGCTAGACTATTTACATGTAGTGACAGGTCAAGGGGAAATTGGTTCATGCTAAGAGTAGGTTTAGATTAGATATTAGGAAAAAGTTCTTTACTGGAAGGGTGATGAGGCACTGGAAGAGGTTACCCAGTGAAGCTGTGGCGGCCCCATCCATGTAAGCGTTCAAAGCCAGGTTGGATGCAGCTCTAAGCAACCCGGACTGGTAGAAAGTGTCCCTACCCACGGCAGGGAGGCTGGAACCAGGTGAACTTTAAGGTCCCTTCCAACCCCAACCCTTCTATGATTCCGTGATTGCCGCAAGCTGTCCCCGGCTGCGTCCCACGGGCCCGGGCGCCGCCGTCGCC
>VXAD01011332.1:1766602-1820414 GCA_013399195.1 Dicrurus megarhynchus | reverse complement strand
GGCCCGGCCCGGCCCGGCCTCCCCTCGGTGATGGGTTCGGTCCGGCAGCCCCAGGTCGCTGCCCGCGGGGGGTGCAGGAGCTGCGGGCGGTGTGCGAGAAGCACCGGTCTCCGAACGGCGTGGGGTGACAGCAGAGGAAATAAAAAAAACTGCGACAAAAAAGAAAATAAAAGCATGTGCGGGAGCCGACCCGCCCGGCAGGAGGGGGATGTCTGCCTGCCGTGGCTCGGCGGTCCCCCAGTTTGTTTTCTTAGTGGCTCTTTGATGTCTTTTTCAGCGTGTCAGCTGTCGGGTGAACTCCGCGTTCCCACACACATAAAGCCCACCGCACACCCCAGCCAACATCAACACCCCCCAAAGCAGATTTGGCATCATCATGAGTGCTGGAATAAATTTCTCTACTGTTTGATAGGGTGCTGGCGTGCTCACAGACAGCTCAGCAAAACAAGACTCTGGGGACAACCGTGAGTTCTCATAAACACCGAGTCTGTACTGCAAAATGTTGCTTTATCAGACACAAAAATTTCCAAACGTGGTAAGATTAGCTCAACTGATCCTAGTGCAGCTCTAAATGCTGAATAGCACAGGTAGATTGCTGTGGAAGTTTTTGACCTAATATCAGCATGTCTCGTTTTTTGGATAGACCACCAAATATCCAAGGCAACTAATCACTAGCCTGACCATGCCTCTAGGCCAGCATTGAGCACTTGTATTTAAGGTCCAGCAATTTTGCTTTGTTTAGACATGTAGTGAGAAAGTTTGTTTAGAGGCCTCTTTTGAATGCTTTTCAGCCACAGTTTATAAACTCTTCAGCTTCTAGATACCTTAACTCGTTCTCACAACCATCTCCAAAATTGTTGTCCTCAGTTTGACTCATCCCCCCTATCTTGGCTTCCTCTGAATTTAAGTGCTGTTTCTCCTTCCTGTCTGCCAGATGACTAACAGTACTGTGTGTGATGAACACTAACAGTTCATTTATTACTTCACCCAAAACTGGCTGCAGTGAGTTTCCGTAATGATTTGTTTCATCAACAGTGCATGTACACTTAACTACTCTGTATTTCCTTCCTTGTAGCAGTTTCTAACTACACAGGCAAAAATCCAAGTACCTTTGTTCCTTTTTTTCCTTATGGAGTGCAACAAGTATTCTGTCCTAAGACTCTGTAGGGCAATAGTCATACTGTTAGCTAGAGCAGTTGCCCCAACAGGAGACCCAAGGAGTTTTGGTTTGGTTATTGAAACAAGTAGCATCTATGCTGTATCAGAACTACTTGTCATATCCAGCTCTGATAGATCAAGATTTCTTTTTTTCACGATGGCCACAATTTCTTCAATCACTGGAGACTGAAAAACTGTTTTTAAAATTACCCGGGCTTCTCAAAACTTTCGGCATGGCAATGATTTCAGTGCCTGAGTTTAACAATTCTTACCATCGTCTTTTTGCTTCTTTCCTCATACTGTGTGCGTGTTCTACTGCAAATGGGTCACCCTTACTCTCACACTTAACTAGCTTGGTCAACTAAAAGGAGAAGAGAATTTCCAGCTCATTATCAAGAACCGGGAAACTGGTTTTTTTTACAATAGTTGCTTGTTACATGTGCTGCTGCTTTGGGGCTTCCAGGTGTTTCATACTGGAGAGGGCACCTGCTGTTTGAAGTGGAGGTGGGAAGCAATTCCTGCAGCCTTTGAATGCACGGGCGCTGGAAACAGGAGCTTCACTCCTTAGCACTTGTTTTGTTTTGTTTTGTTTTGTTTTTTTTTTTTTAATTCGTTGTCAGGAAGCTCAAGCAAGTCCACAGCATTATTGTTAGCTTTTAAGTATAAACACAAGAGTGACATCTATAAATGAGCATTAGCAATTTGTGTAGGAATGTAGCTGTGGCTTGCACCTCCCTGGAGACAGGGGCCCCTTCTAACATTCATTTTAAGTAGAAATGACATAACACCCAGCCTCATATACAAGCAACCTTGAACTTCAGGAAGTTAAATTCTGCAGATAGCCCCTGTCCCTGTAACAGACAAAGCCCCAATGATACATTTAACAGTCTGTGAACCAGAATATGAACAAGCATACCATTTGTATCTACTCATGTTTCATTTTACAACTTGGGCATGATTTTATCTGCCTGCTTTGTCACAAGTAACTCCAAGATGCTAAGGCATGTGTTATTTTGATCATTGATTACACCATGATATTGGTGTTCCCACCATAAGCCGAGGTTGGCTCTCAGGACACTGCCATTTAGTCCTCTACCTGGAGGCAAAACCAGCAGCTCAGACAATGAACACTGTCCCAACAGCTGAATGTGTCTTTGTGCATTTGGCAGGGATGGATACAAAGCTGCCAGCTGCTGCTGCCAGTAGAAACAGAAAGAGGAGGACTGTTGGGAATAACTGCTCTTTTATGTAGACAGCAGTGGATCATACAAGAATGGTGTCTAAGGCGTGTGTCTTGCACCCAGTTACCAGTGAGGCTGGAATGTATCAATTACTCTAAAGCAGTCTTTCAAAGGATGTTCATGCTTAAGTTATGTATACTTTAAAATTTTGCATAGTGATGCTGAGCAGTAACGGTATAGTTAAAATTATGAAATCAATTTAGATTTTTTTTAATATGCAAAGTTTGAAGATAAATCTAAATTTTGAAGAGAAAAATGGCTACCATGCAGCACCTCCATTTTGATTCACTAATATTTTGCACTTATTTTGCAAAAGAGGACAGAGATTATAAACCACAGGAACTAAGTTAAAAAATCCTTTTTTTGTTACTAAGGCACTGGTTCAGATTCTTCCTCATCAATAGTGTCTCTGTTCATATTTCAGCCAGAATGGATCTGTGAGGTCTCTGGCCTTGACTGGCTCTTACAGCGCAAATTCCTGAGCCCCAGGTTCTTCTAATCCAAGTGGCTTAGAGCAGACCTGGCCCCTGGCTCTGCAAGATGCTTCCAGGGCTGAGTTGTCTTTGGGATACAGGCTTCTGCTCTGCAGCTAATATAGAGACTGCCCAATTGCACAGTTTAACCTGTCTGAGAAGAGACAGCAGATACCAGAGGCAGCAGGGTATTTTTTACCTCTGTGTTGAGAACACTTAAGAGTTGCTGGTCTCTCAAAGTGACAAGTCACAAGGCATGTCCTTTGTATGGTTCCATTCAATACTTAAAGGCTATATCAAGACTTGTTATCATTTCAGTCTGGGCAGAACTCCTCCCAACTCCTTTTCCTGAAAGTCTTTTTACATCTAGTTACGGTTGGCCCACTATGCTTGCTTGCATGTAGGGAGATGTATGTATTTTTTATTGCCATTGCACCTTTCCATGACTTAAAGATGAGAGGTAGTCCATGAGCAAGGACTGACAAGCTGTCAGTCGTGCCTATACTGGATCTCATAATGCAAACTATCGAGAAAAGGTGTTTCTGTGGACAGAGACAGCTGTTCAAAAAGACTTATGCTTCAGTATTCCAGAAGAATGGATTGCTGAAGGATCCCCTGTCCTTTAACGAGGTGTCAGACATCTGAGCACGTTACAGTACCCATTGCAACTTCCCACTTTTGGACTGGTTTCTGCATATTCAGTACTTAACACAAAGTGGAGTTCAAAATTTGTAAGAAAATTAGCTTATTTTGTCACATTGGCCAGCCATACTTCCCCATGTTACTTGTTCAAGGATCCATAAGTATTTAACTGCACAGCTGTCATCCAGATCCAGTGCAAATGCTCCCCCTTAAAAAAATAATTATCCTTTATCTTGGTAGTCTTCCCAGAGAGATCAAGCGTTGGTTGTGGAGCTGTAGCTCATTGCAGGGCAGTTGTAGTAGGTGACCTTTAATGGTGCCTTGCAAAACAAGCTATTCTGTGATCCCATGACACTTATCCCTATCTTTGGATTCGCCAAGGTGAGACACATAGAGAGAAGAAATGATCAGCATTGCACAGCTGCTGCCAAACATCATGTCAGTGTTCCATAATTAAAACTGTACTTAAGCAAGGATTCAACTGTTTGATTACATATGAAGAACAAAGCACGTATCCTTGAAAATTGCAGCAAACATTCCAAGTATCCGTTGATATATCTGTTAATTAGTTCATAGGCTTGAGAATTTTAGGGTTGGGGTTTATAAGAAAAATAGGGTATTGATACTGTCTTTTAAAGTGTTACCTTTGCCCTGTCATGGTTTCAGGAGCTTTACATAACACCACATCTTCAAAACAAATATACAATCTGAAGCACTAAAAAGCCAGTTTCAGGGTTGTAAGATTCCAGTAAGCACAATTAATGGGAATGCCATTTTCACTTATCATTCAGAGCAAAATAAAAACACATTCCAACAACCTGAGAGTCCTAAATAATGACTGCTTCTTGCTTTCACAATATTGCAGTGTGTTTATGCTTTGGTGTCCTTATTTTGTATAACAGAATATCAAAAAATGTAAATATCTTTCAAAGTTGTTTACACATTAATCAAGACACTTCAAAGTGTGATACCAATTTTAAAATATCCGTAGATGTAGAACAATATTTGTTGTGAAAATGCCTATGAGTCTTACTAAAAAATCAGGTAAGAATTTGTGAAAGAGTTCACAGATACAAAATACAAATAAAACCTTCAGGAATTTCATAATATTTTTGGATGTTGTAGATACTCTGTTGGTTGTATGCCTTCTATATTTCTCAAAAGTAATTACTGCCAATAGTAACAACTTTCTACAACTCCCAGTACTGCTGTTTCCTGTCGTTTGCGTAGGTGTTTATGCGTTGGGGGAAGACCATAAAACATTCTGGACTCTCTCCTTAATGCCATACCACAATACTTGGTAGCTGTCACCTCTGTCTTACCAATGTGTGTTTATCTGTAACACTTAGAAAATAAGTAGCTTGAGCTCTCCGGATAGTTACCCCAGAGGAACATTCTTGCTATTAGTGCAGAAGTTTTTGTAACAATGTATTACTAGTAAACAAGTAACTTATTAACACTTGCCAAATATTGTATGCTTTATATCCAATACACTTAGAACTGAGAATGAAACCCCACAGCATCAGCAGCAATTTTGCTTTCTTGCTGTTCATTGTCAGGTCTTTCCTAAAACCCCTGAGGAATGATCTTACCTTGGGCGTTTCTTGGTTGCATAGTCCCACATTCCTCCCTGAAACTCTACAGGCACTTGGGCTGCCTGGCCTTTTACTCAGAAGAGAAAGTGAGGTTGCCAGATAATCGTTCAGAGGGTAACGCATCTAATCCTTCGGGAGGTCAGGTGAGGTGAGAAGAAGGAGGAGATGCATACTGCTAATGCTCTGACAGCTCTGTCAATATAAATTCATTAGTATGTATAGAACTATTTCAGTTTTCAAAAAGCAGAATAGTACCTCAGTTGTATTCATGAATTCAAGTCTATCCCGAGTTCACCACAGGAAAAGTAGATGAATCTGGTGCAAACTGTGTGTGAAATGCAGAACTTTTGAAAGTCCAAAATGCTTTCCACAGACAGCCTTTTAGATCTTATCAGTATTAGTTCTGGTTTACTTTTTAATGGCACTCAGTGGCATTTGACACAATTGATTCTCAGGTGCAACCACCAGTGTGTTGAATGAACAGAAAGATGGGACAGGGACCAGATCCTTAGGGCTACACTCAAAATCTATAGTCAGAAGAAAACACTAAATATGGAATTAAGAACTTCTTGTTAGTCCAATGAATATTTTAACAGTATCGTTTTTCAAAATACTGCATTCATTTGGAAAGAAAAAAAAGACAAAACCCAACACCCTTATTAACAATGCATTATTAATTACATATATGCAATGCATACTTGATATACAGAAAATGCTTTAGCACACAAAAGGGTCTGAGAGTATAATTATGTATCATTATACAACCACTGAGCAACTAAAATTACAACTGTAAGGTGTAAAGCTAAGCTCAGGTTTCTGTAGATGTTAGAGACCATAGTCTTAAAGTAATGGCGTTATTTGTATCTTTACATTTCATATGTGCCTGTCAGTGTGCATTTTACACACTCTGAGATGGTGACAGTGATTTCTGAATGTATGCGAACGTACCTGGATCCTACGTAGATAATTGCACAATGACTGGAGCTATTTCATAATTACATCTTTGTCAAATTCTGATCTGAGCATTTATCAAAACATGGAAAACTAATTTCCTTACATATGTAATGCATGTCTTGAGCCGTTGTTTTTCTGGAATCTGCCTAAAGACACTGTGAAGAACATCTATCACGTTCCATTACCCATCTTCATAAGCGCATATCTCTCATCTCAGAAATGCTATACCTCTAGATCTCCAAAGTTACCTGAATTGATTGAATAATCACGTAAGATTATATACTATAAGTTGCATTTTGATACCCTGTCAGTTTAGGGACCCATAGTTTCCACTATTTTCTGCCTTAGAATATCCCCAGTACAATAACTGAAGGTGCAGCCTTCACAATGCCAGTAATACAGAGCTACACTTACAGGTGTGCAATCTGTTGCCATAGGTGATTCTATTGTATGCAATACAATTTTCCATAGAAAAATTTTTATGCCTCGGTGATTCACCTTTTCCTCCTAGAACTCTCAAAACTCTACATTTCTATAAATATAGAAATCTTCATCCAAGACAAATATATACACCCAGACATTTTTGTTAGGAACATCAATATTCATGGATTAGGAAGAACTAATCTGTCCTCACACAGGTTTTTTTTTTGCTTAGAGATAAATCCTTTAGGTTGGATCCTTTTTCTCTTATTAGAAAGGTTTATATCATGCTTGTTTTTAAAATCAGCCATGGCATTTCAGTTAAAAGAAAAGTGGTATGATTTTCACTTTTTCTATATGTAGGCAGCTTAATAAAATTATGCAGGAAAGAAAACGAAGTGATATGCAGCTTAGTGTGAGTACATGTGGAAGGCATTGCTTAAACTGTATCTGTGGGAAATAAAAAGAGCAAATATAATTAATGGTTATCTTAGTTACCCAGGCACCCAGCACCTCCCTCAGTATGAGTTTCTGAGGACATACAGGATTATTAGCTGCATTTCTGTTTCCTGAATATTTTATGTTGGACTATGTACTAATAAAACAACTACTTCATTACTACTTAGTAAAAACATTTTCTTCGTATTATTAGGTAACTTTTATTAGATGACAATTCTTTGCAACAAACAGCTAAATATTTCTGTTTTAATCCAAATAGCAATCTTCACTGGTAATATATTAATTACAGTCATGTATTATATGGGTAAATTTTGGTTTTCCAAGTTATTGCAGTCCCAGTTCCATTAGAATAGTTTAAGTGCTGATGGCTCTCAGTTAGTTTTCCTCAAACACCCTTCCTTTTTGATGTGTCTGAGCCTTCTGTTTATCTCTCAAAATTCTCTCTGGATGTTGTATTCCATTACTTAATCCTACTCAAAAAAATGGTTAATATTGGTGCCCAATGTCATTTTAGCTTAACCAGCCACTCGGTGCAGGTTTCCTCATGCTTGTACCATCAGCTCCTGCAGCAGGGCATCATCACACATCAGCAGTCACCCTGCTCTCAGCAGTTCTGAATTCTCCTGCTTGAATATCCAGCTTCTTTGTTTCCTTCTGCATTTTATTATCTTCTCAGGCAGCATCCAGGCTCTTCATTTTCCGCTTGTCCCGTAGTTCCACCAGGAAGGCAGGCCATCCCCAAGCAGGGAGGTTCACCTTGGTGTCTGTAAAGGTGGGGCATAAGCAATTAATTGCACTTTTCCTTATGGCACTCTTCAGTTAGTGATCTGCTAGTTCCAGGATTGCATTCCTTCCCCAGTTTTCTTCTGTTGCTTCCATGTGTGTTTGTTCTAGGTCTGGCTATTTCCTTACTGCACTATTTCCTACCATTGCATATGTGCATGGACTACTTTTCTGCCTCTTTTCACTTTGTCATCCTCCTTTTGCCACTTTTGCCAGAGAAGATTATATGAGAGTGAATGCTGACAAAAAGAAAGAGCAGTTTTTACAGCATCTGAGTCATGCACTCTGATGGACTTTTTGTTTGTTTTTCTTGCTATTATTTAGTGTCCCCTAGATCACTTCTTCCCTTATATGGCTTGCTAGCTCATTCTGTACTGTTCCAGTGTCTGCAGGCCCTAAAACTGAATGCATTTCTGTGTCCAGGATATCCACTACAAGCCTTAAAATACAGCCTAGTCATAATTCAAGGCTTGCCTGTCTCAACCACATAAACTTAGAACGGAGACTGACAGCTTTTTCTGGTCCTGATACATCTCTGCTTTCTTTTGGCTTGTGATCCATCCCCAGATGATACAATCTGTCAAATTCTGGGCCTCCTTTTCAAACTCATACAGTGTTACACATCCACTCACAGCAGGCAGTTGCTACTGCAGGAACAGCTGGTTTGCAAGAATCTGCATCTCCAGGACTTAGTCCCTGCTGAATGTGCCATTCCCTCAGCTCAGCCATTTCTTCTACAAAAAGAGAGGAGAACAGGTATTTCTAGGAGCAGAGTGGGCATATGTAGTAAGAGGTTGGATTTGGTTTTCTCCTTCCCTGATTCCCCTATCAGTCTACCTGATTTTGTCCTTTACAGGTAAAACCATAATAAAAACTGTCTCTACTCAGCTGGGTCATGAGAAAGGGGCAGAGACAGAAGTATCTGATCACACAGGACTATGACCAGAGACATTTAAAGCAAGTATCAGCTTCCATTCAGTGCCCACCTATCAGCAGCTTGCTCTGACTGCCATCTGTTTTGTCCTCTTTCTCTCAGATTTCCAACAAAGTTTCTTTTGTCCCTCACAAAACCTGCCACTTGCCAGGGCAAGGTTTGGCTGGAGTGAGTCATAGCCAGCTCATAAATTGATATAACTACTGTTTCTCTGCTTTCCTTGGATCGTTAGTGACCCTGAAGCTCCTGGGTTGCCCAAAATTCTTTTATTTTACAGTAAATGGGTTAATTGCCAGAACACAGGACTGCACACCTCTGCTGCATTCATTCCTGGTCTTCTATGATGACTGTAGGCTTCCTCCTACAAAAGTTTTTGCAGAGGCTTGGTTGTTCACCAGCCCAACTAGAAGGGTTCACAGATGGCTTTGCCCATGTCTTCCCCTGATTGGTTACACTGAAAATCTTCTTTTCTACACCATATACACATTGCTAAGAATTTACTATTAGTCCAGTAATTATTCTAACAGTATAAATTATCTGATTAATGCAGAAAAGCCTCACTTTTCTGATGTTCTGGTCACCCTTCCAGTGTGCCTCTAAGTCCTGAGCTTGTCAGTCTTCCTGATGCAGACAAGACTTGCTTTATACGTCATCAGCCCTTGAGACCTTCACAAGAACAGTGATGTTCATGTTGGGGGATTCTAATTCCTCAGCCTTGGGTACATTTGCTTCTATTTTTAAACCTTTTCCTTACACCATCTGCTTCTTTCTTACCTAGTCCCAGCCAGTCTGAATATTGCGCAATATCTTTACTCCAGGGCTCTCAGATTTCTACCATCCTCTGCAATTTTATTCCTCTATCACTCAACCATTTACTTTACTAAAATCAGTAGTTTCAGCAATATAAAACTGTAATTCCTTAGTGGAGAATCCATGAGACATGTTAGAGACAGGTTGAGCTTTCAAAATCACAGTAGTTTTGCTGAAATGCACAGTCAACAGAGCTGTATAAAACTGGAGGTCACTGCATTCTTAATTTCAAATTTGTCATTGAGCTACTCAAGAAAAGCATCTATAAATGGAAGATATCATGAATGTTTATACTGTTCAAAGGCCTGTTTTACAGCCTGCCTGCAATTCAGTAGTTTGTCAGTATAGACCATAAAAAACTTAAGCCCAATATCTCTTCCAATTTATTCTGCTTTTGTAGAATTTACCAAATTTATGTTAAAATCCCAGTGGATGTTACAAAAAAAACTTATATCCATGGGTTTCGGAGCCATGAGCAAATCAGCTCATTGTGCACTAGTCTTACATTAGCCAACTGTTGATAAATATGCTGTAGAAATACTTAAGTATTCAAAATGCTATGTCCTGGTAAAAAAATACAAATATTTTTATGTCTTCTTTTATTCCAGCTCTTTTTCCTCAAAGAATTTGAAATATGAATAATTGTGGTGGGATAAATGAGAACTCATGGACCTGTAGATATTCTGAGTCTCTGGAACCCATCTGCCATTTGCTTTGTGCCATCACAGAATCTCATAACACAGTGTTCCAGGCAAAATTGTCATTACAGATTTATATTGTTATAGGTTGTTATAGATCTTATTATAGATATATCATACATTGTTATATAGATAACATGATTGTTATATACATTATTATATGTATATATTGATATAGATATATATTTTTGCCTTAATACCAACCTTCTATAAATTTAACATTTTTTTAATCAGTGATATAGTTCACTATCTCTGGTCAGTCAAGCTGATAGCAGTCAAGGAGTAGCCATAATAGTACTCTCTAGTAGGAATAGTACACTATAAAGTAGGAATCTTTTCAAAAGTCTTTCATGTCTTACCTTCATTAAAGCTTAGCCTCATAAACCAGACTAAGTTCTCTCTGAAATTTTTCTGGTTGTCATTTTCTGGTTCTTTTATTGTTTATGGCTAAACAATTGATTTATGCAAATAAAGAGATTTCTTCATTCATAAGATAATTGTCCACACTGTTAGAATTATTTGTTCTATTTCCTCCTTCCCCTGTTTCAGCTGCACACAGTTAAAATACTGAATTATTCTTTAAATTCATTAATTATCTGTTGCTTCTTGACCTAAGCACTCCTTCAACTGTCTCCTCAGCAACTCCTGTGTTGTCATCGGATTCAACACATGCACAAGGAACTGTGCAAAGCAAAGGGAGCTGAGTCATTCTCTAAATCTGGACCATCGTCCTCTGAACACAAAACCTTCCTCTGCAGGACCTAAGGGCGAGTATTAACTGTGTCATGTTGCATAGGATGTTTTAGCTTCTCTTACTTTAAATTACTCGTGTGTCTAACTGAAAAGCACATAATTTAGCTGTATCCACCAAAATTTTCTGTCATTTGTGTTACATAGTGCCAAATACTCATTTATCTTCTTACTTCTGTGTTCTATTTCCTTTTCTTTTATTTAATTGTCATTTCAAAATAGACTCACATCTTCACTGGACTGTTTTTTGTACATATATGTAATTTCTGTGAATCGTGACTGCTATCATTCAGGAACCCTTGAGTCTCGAGGAACATAACCTTCTATACAATCAAATTGTTATTGCAATCATACCATTACAAGACACTCACTGTGAATATCAATCTGACTTAAGTCATCTGATATACCTAACATTTAAAAGGGCTGACAAATGAGGACATGTATTAGACACCCTAAATGTGAGGATAAAGCAAGACCAACTGTTCATTTCTTATTATTTTCTCAGCACTATAAAATATCATACACATTCTTTGCATTTTTCAATGGATGGACTTGTTCTCAGTCTTGTCTCTGTGCTTGCCAAAAATATGTGCTCTGGTAGGTTGAAACCACTCTAGCACTACTACAAGTGATTAATACTAGGATTTTTTCAGGTTTATGTCCAAGTTGCTGGGTTACTTGCAGTTCTGAACAAGATTTGCATGAAGACTTGTTAAGAGCTCTGTGTCTGAGTTGCATTACATTGCTTGAAATAAGGCTTTTCAGCTGACTTCTCCAGTATAATTGTTTTCGTGGTTTAGGAGTTTTCATGCTAGCTCTGTTTTTATAAATACTGCCTTTATTAAATTTGTAATATCCCAAAGTAATACTTTTTGGTTTAGGTTTATTTTCTTGATTTATGTGCTTGCATGTTTATCTTCTCCCTCTCTCTTTTCTAGTTTTTTTTGACTTATCATTGATTTTTTTCCCATTGTTTTACAGTAAGTCGTGTGGCATTGACATCCCTAAGGAATTTAAAGTTACATGGAAGAAAACTGAGCAGCATATCAATGGATGAGATAGACATGATGGTTTCTCCGAGATGTCATTGCATGTTCATGAAGGGACAGGACCGTGAAATAGGAGATGCAAGTGTCATCAAAATATTACCCTGGTTTTGCAAGGAGTTGCACAAGGAGCCATTCCTTTTCTTCAAAAGGAAGGCTTGAGTATTCATAATGGTAAAAACAAAAACCAACACTGCCTGCAACAGAAAAATAACTGCCATATGTTTCCTGGTTTTCTAATTTCCTTTCTATGCCATGAAGTATAGATATTCTTATTAATGAAAAAAAAGGCAATCACATCTTGTCTCTGTTTTTCTTAAATCTACAAATGTTTTGCAAATTTAACGTGAAACAGTCAAATGTCTTGCCCTGTTTTTTCATTTTTAGAATAAACTGAAGTATTTCAGCTTTTGGTCTCCATCCTGCTTGTTCACATGATTTCATTTTTAAATCAGGGTTCCATTTTTCGTAAACATCAAGACCTTTTCCAATACTGAGGAACTGAGGTGGGTTCTGTTGTATTTCTGTACTAAATTAAATTAATTTTATAACCTATTCAATACTCAGAAACATGAAAACAAGTCTTTTTCTGAGTTTAAATTGGGTACCTTATGCCCCTAAGGTTAATATATTACATAGTGCTTTGAGTTCAAGCTTGCATATTAACTGAAGGAGGTTTGATTGGTTTTATTCTTTTCATTCTTTTCAAAAAATTCTTTTGCATTGTGTGTTATCTCTATTAGTAAAAAGTATAAAATCTTCTCTGATAACTTTCCATTATGCTAGAGAAGATTCAACAAAGCCTTTAATTTCTTTTGTCTTACATTGTGAACCAGGATAGTTAAGGGAAAAAAAATCTTTCAAGAATGACTCGAGAGTCTGCTTGTAAATATCATACTGTCATTCATAGTTAGAGATAACACGCAGGGTTATAGCTGTGTGAGCTATTTAAAAATCAAAAGCAGCACACTCAGAGTGTGGCTGTGTTTGGAGGAGCAGCACATAAAAGTTATCCCTCAAGAACATAGCGTTCTGAAGGGCAACCAAATATAATTATTTCGTGTGGTGCCACATAATTGAGATGACTTGGAATTCCCCCTCTTGTAACACTTTTGATCTGTCTCTTTAAGTTTGACAGGGTAAGGTTAAACCTCCTTCTCCTATAATGAGTTGGGAAATACTTCTGGTGCTAAGAATAGCTCATTAGAGGTGGATGGAAAGTCTCCTTTTCTAATGTACATATTAATTACCACAACACACTTTGCTGGCAGAATGACATACCTTGCTGCTGTATCAATGAAAACTGAGTTTCTTGTTGGTTAAAACTGTCACTTGCCTGGAATAACTAGGTCCAATGAAGTAAAAACATGGGAAATGGAGCAAGACTTTTTTTAAAATATTCATTTCTATTCTGAACAAGTCTGCATCTATTTCTTTTCAGAGAGAATTTGAATTGAGCACAGGAATTCTGAGTTGGTAAGGTCAGATGAGACAATCCACTGCTCTTCTCGACCTCATATTCCAGGTGCTGAATTACTGACTTTACAACAATGCCACTCATGGCAGTAAACATTAGTAGGAAAACTTACCAATGTGCTTGAAATTTAGAACTTGAGGTGAGTGGTGCCAGGGAATCTGTGGCCTGGAGGCAGGGCCAAAACACTCCTTTGCTCCTACAGTATATGTGGAAAACTCTTGGTAAGGAGGAAGGGCTGGAGAATATATACATCACCAGATCTGAATGTGCACCACCAGATCTGTGTCTCTTTGGTTCCACAGGACTGCCCTTGCCCTTTCCCGTATTCCCTGCTCCAGCACAGGGAGAGTCCCTGTGTAACCACAGTTTAAGATGTGGCTACAATGCCATCTTTTCCCAGCCTACCAGAACTCTTTGACTCACCTCCCAGAGTGCAGTGGATGGTGTGTAAAAATATCACAGAGTGGGTCATCTGGTCCACCCTCCCTGCTCAAGCAGGATCATCCTAGAGCACATGGCACAGGATTGCATCCAGATGTTTCTGGTATATCTCCAGTGAGGGAGATCCACAACCTCTCTGGACAACCTGTTCCAGTGCACGGTCACTGTAAAGTTCTTCCTTATATTCAGGTGGAATTTCCTTGTGCACCATTTTCTGCCCTTTGCCTCTTGTCCTGTTGCTTAGTACCAGAAAGAGCCTGGCTCCATCCTCTTGGCACCTCCAAATATATCCTAAAAAACTAGTAGCATGAGCAGCCTTGTTTGATTTCCCTTTCAGCTGCTGAAATAAGATCCCGATTTTCTCTATGTGTATGTAGATGGATGTCCAGAGTTTGTGAAGTGCCAAATGTGTCACTTGTGGGATAACTGTCAGAGAGGCAAGGCAAACAAGGAGCTGTTGAGCACTGGGTAGTGACAGTGCTTGTCTAAAATCCAGGTAAGGATTCACTGTTCCTAATAAGATGGGCAATCCATCTGTAGAACTTTTTCAATAGAACGGGCATCTCCATCATGACCGTCATCATCACAAAGCAACAAAGTATAGAAGAAATATTTTAGTGCACGTTCAAAGCACGTGGTACTAGAGGAAATCTTACAAAATAAAATTTGCTGTATCTTATTGGAGCTCGGCCAATTTTTTAGCATAAAACTAACCAGAAATAGTACATGATTATTTAAGTACTTAACTGTGTCCACTCTGGTATTGAAGGGAAATACAGAGTGTTTTTCTTTTAGAAACTTTTTCCCCAGTTGTTTAAAGTCTGTTCTGTGAATTTAAAATCTCATCTGTGATCTGTAGGTAATCCACAGATAATCATAGAGTAATAGAATGGCCTGGGTTGGAAGGGACCATGATAATCTGGGACTAGAATTCATATCTGGAAAATTGAGTGCCTTTGTCTTGTTTCAGCTGAACTTTTATGATATTCCTGTTACCTGTGGATACTTAGCACACTGCCACTGCTAGACATTTTGACATGGCTATTCAAATGCTATTTTGAGTGATTTTTCTGTAAGGCTATGATTATCAAAACCCACAAGGAACATTACCTTACTGAGCATGTTCTTTTACCAATTTGACAAAATATTCCCAGAAATGTTTCTAAGCACTCACTGACTGACAGACAGCAGTGCCTTTATATCCAGTGGCACTGTCTCCCATGGGATCAGAGCAGTTGCTGGACCGTGCCTGTGATCTCTTCAGTGCAGTCTTTCTGAGTGACAGGGCTCTGCCCACATAATACTGTGTCAGAACTCCCCCAAGATGCCCTCTTTGAACCTGAGGAGCCTACGGCATCCCATATTCTTTATTTCTGAATATAAATCTCCTTCTCATAAGTGTATCCCTTTAATGTCTGGCTTTCAGTACGTTTGATTTTTCCTACATTGAGTGTCCTACAGCCAGCAGGTTTTGATGAGCCCCAAAGAGGCACCTCTCTGTTTCTAACCTTATTAACACAGGAAGCTAAAGGATGATTTGCCCTGTGTGACAGTTCTCCTGGGTACTACACCATTGTGCAGTGACTTGCAATCTCCCCAAGAACTGTTTTACAGAAGAAAGCAAAATGTTTCTACTTCTGTAGCTTGGTGGAAAGTTTATCCACTCCAATACATGCAGAAACCATCCTGCCAACAGTATGCCAAGCAGTATTGCCAGGAGCCACGCGTGCCCCTGGGTGTTTTTCACTGCTGCTCTGGAGATGCAGCCACCTGTCTGGGTTTGCCCCGAGGTTGGATTGTAAAACTTAAAATTGGAAAGCAAGGCTGTAAACTGGAGAAGGGCAAAGTAAGTCATTCCTCAGTTAACAGTTCCACCGCTTATTTTTTCATAACTCTTGATGTGTTCTTGGAAGTATTGCCAATCACAGTCTGAGTCCCTGCTTCCTTGATAAATTTCAAGCAAACTCACCATGAAAATATTAAGCAGCTGAAGTGAGATATGTGTAACATTCCTGAAGCAGTTATTGCCCCAAGTTCCAGTCAAGTCAGAGGCACTTACCCTGCTGGTTAGCTTTCATTCAGCATAAAGCAGGATCAAACTCCTTTATTAGTTGTTAGAGAAACCTAAGCCTAAGTTTAACTACTGCATCAACCAAACATGATTGTTTGTAATAGGATGATTCTTAGTAGTATTACAGATGGCAAAAAGAAATTTTTTTGGAGGACCTGATTCTTTAGCCCCTCCAGGCAGCCATCTTATATTTCTGCCTTCTCAAAGAAACATCTGTGGGAGAAGGGGGGCCAGTCTGAACCCTCAGAAGAGTTCTCAAAGCACAGCTCATAGATAAGCCAGTTCACTGTAATTCATTTCCTAGTCTACTTCATACTGCTCTACAACATTATTCATTCTGCTCACCCTTAGGACTTTTTTTTTTTTAGCCTGCCATGCCAAAAGGCGAGGTACAGACCTAATTTAATCCTGAAGAGCGGGGATGTTAATTGGGTTGAAAATGGTAACGATGCATCTAATTCTGTCTTATCTACACTGCTCATCCTGCTCTTAGGACACCTGAGTGCACCTGCATCCCAGAACAGAGGCTTGAACACGTATTTTTCTGCGTTACACCCAGCTCCTCCCTTGACCCATTATCAATGGCATATTACTCAGTGACTCAAATATGAATCCCATAATAGTTCCTCTCATTCTGTTTCTGAGTAAGAGCAGGTACATGCTGGAGACATTTTTGATGTATATTGCCTCAGTTAAAGCATAATTACCTCCATGAAAAGGAAGCAGATTAACCAGCTGCACCTTAGCTGAAACCTCTGTCACCTTTACATTTCTGACTTTTATTTGGTTCTTCAGCTATTTCAATTACCAGTCAGGGAAGGGTTTAAGTCCACAGCATAATAATACTTGCAATTACTAGTAAATAGCATTTCACAGCATTAACTAGTCTGTCCTTACTGCATCCGTTTCAGGCAGGCAAATAAATGTTATTATCCTCATTTTACAAACACATTGATTAAGTGACTTACCTAAAGGCCACACATCAATTTCAATGTCAGTGCCAAGATTAGCACAGAGGAACTTCTGCATTGCAGATGCAGGACAAAGTGATTGGTATTATCAAGCCCCCTTCAGAAACAAACAATCATTCCTCAGCTGTGTAGTCAAGTAGCATTTACTCTCCTCACATCCCCCCAATATTCTTTGTCCACCTGTTAAGCTGCTCCTTGATGATGGCTCAAAATGGTTCCCAAGTATGTTTCTAACATGGGAAGATTTCTATCTGCCTCCTGCTTTTAGCACAAGGGTAGGAAAGCACTGCCTGGAGAACCTGTGACACTCCCATGGTGGTGGCTGAGCCTGTGGAGGCAGAAGATGAGGGCAGGGAAAGGGGCAAGGGTCTCATGCTGCTCTCTGAAGGGCAGTGTGAAGATGAGTAATGAAAAGAGGAAGCAGCAAGGGCAGGATTAGGTAGAAATTAGGGTGACCTTTTACAATATCATTTTATGAGATTTTTTTGCCTCTCCAACCAAGCAAATTTTCAGTTTTAAGGTTGTGTAAAACAGGTACAATTCTCTTTTCTATTGCTGCTTCAGCTACTGTTTGGAAATTGTGGTAATTGAATTGGTAACACTGGAAGCTGAGTCTTCAGCTCTAAAATGCAGTAGCATCTCTAGTCCTCAGTCTGCTGAGCTATTGGGTAAATTGCTCTTTGTAAATCCCCTTCTTTTGAATTTGGAAGGAGTTTTGGATTTGATCTCTTTTGTCTAGACAGACAGACTCTGTTCAACACCTAACTGATGAGTACAGACTTTACTGTATGCATGAAGGTATAATGAGTAATAGCACAACAGGCAAAAATCTGTTAAACATTAATAAGTTTCTAAAGGTAAAAATCTGCTCTGCTCACAGACAGTTATTTCTAAGGAAAAATATATGGTGGCTGTATTTGTTTCCCATCCAGAACAAGTCTTCCTACCTGGAAAAACAAACAAAACAGAGAAACTCAGGACAGCACTTTTAACAGCTAATTAAGGCTGTCTGTGTGTAAGGGTGGCAACATTTTGTTCTGATTTAGGTACAGGTCACAAGATCTTCTTGGCTCCACTTCTAAATGTGACAAACAATCAAAATAACCATAAATCTTTTGAACCACAGTAGTTTAGTTCTTCAGCAGATTCACAAAGCTGCCATTAGAGCCCACAGCGTCATCTGGCTTTGACCTGAATTTGACACCTGAATTTGACCTAGTCATTGAAGCTGATCCTGTGCCAATGTCTGAAAGCAGACACATTGAAAAACTGTGGAGCATTTATGATAGACACTGATATTTCAGAGCCGACTCCCAGGCAATGAATTATATCCTCAATAAGCAGACATGACAAAGTCAAATTTAGAAGTAGAATTTGAAATAGTTGCCAAGTTTTTAAGTGAAGGTCATTTATTCCTTTTATTTTTTTTTAAACCATGTGTATGTTTGCATGAAATGTGTGAACTTACCTTCAAAATACCTCAAATATTAACCATATGAATTATACATTTGCCTTTTACTGACTTTTAAAAGATTATTTCTTGCATAAAACTAACATCATTCAATTTATTGCTTGTGAGTCACCTGTAGATTGCAGTATCAGAATTATTCAATAGGTTTATGCCTGTCAGAATTTTGGATTAGCTCCATTATTCACTAACAGTAAAAAAAAAAAAAAAAAAGCATCTTTTTAAATGAATGCTTAAGCATGGGTGTTTTCTTGTCACTTCATTGGCTTGTCTTCTGTGCAATTCTAGTCCTTACTCTTCCACCTCAGAATTATGGTGTCATATACAGAAGTGATAAGTTTAGCTGCATCAAACTGTGATAGAGGGTTAATCTTGCGTAGGGAAAAAGCAAAACATGGCTGGATGGCCAAAGATGTGATTATGTGTTCTGAAGCCTGATAAATATTGTATCATGCCACAATTTAAGATGCTCAAGGGCTTCACAACCTTAATTGCATTTTAATCATGGCAACTCTGTTCCATTATGTACTTTAGCTTCTTCAAAAATAAAGCACTTCAGTCTTTGAAAAGATGTTATGGCACATCTCACCTGCAGGGCTGCTGCCCTATTTTCTTCAGGGGTAATTCTGGGTTCTGAGAAAAGCAAACCAAAGGCTTCTGCATTGGAAGGAAAACAACATAACTGAAAACAGAATCAAGAGTAAAACAAGAGGAAATAATACAGCAGACAATAAAATAATGGAACAGTGTGTTTTCTTGAAAATGGTGCATTCTTTAGCTTGAATGTTCTGCAGAGCCCGTAGCACCTAGTGCTTCCTGAGATGCATTACACTGCACAGTGGGAACCTCATTTGAGGTTGATCCTCAGCTAATACCATGAACATCACTGTTGAAAAGAAGTTTTTCTTATAGTTCTTTCTGTTTTGTAATTTATTTACTGAGCATCTCATAAACTCTGTTCTACCTCCTTGCTAAAAGAAATTAATGATTGTGACTAGGCACTTCAATTTCAATCTATTAAAGCACTTAGAGGCATGCCTATGTCTTCTGAAACTTTTAACGCTCTCATTGCCTTTGGTGAAACTTCTCATGTTATTTACAGTCCCAGGCACGCTTTAGTGTTTCACTGGATTACGACTTTAACCATTTTTCCTTTCTTTGCATTTATTTATGTGGCGTGGTTTTTTAAATCTCCAGTGGGTTGATGATACTTCAGCATTTTATATTGTTTTTTGGCTCAGTTTTCTTACTCAGATGTTCACAGATAACTTGTGTCTTTCATTCACTTCCAGAAATCCACTCATGATTTTAATATATACCTCAAGTCAGAGATGAAATTAAATATTCAGCTGTGCTTTGAAAAGAAGTTAAAAATACCTAGTGAACATAAAAGTCTGGGGCAGAAAGCCTTATTTTCACGTTAAGGAGCCCCTACAAACGAAAGTATTGTGTTTGTCCAGAAACACGACTTCTGCAGGAATTGTTAGTGAAATTCTCTTTGCTTCTCTTGTGCAAGAAGTCAGGCCTAGCTGATCAAAACACTCTCTTGGGGCCTTAAAAGTCTCTGATGAATTTTGAAGCATCAGATCAATGATATGTTATCTTTGTTTCAAAAGAACAATCCTCTGTGATCATTACTGCTGTGCTAGCTGATCATTTTAAATTAACATAGCACAAAACAATTTCACAAAATCAATTCATATTCTTCTCTCCAGAGTTCTAATTTTAAATATGGGAAAAGTAGAGTCAAAAAATGGGTATTTGCAGGAATAAGGTGCCTTGCATTTCCCAGCCAACAACTCTGTTGTGGGTTGAACATGCCTGGGCTCCAGGACACCCTTTCACACTAATGCCACTCTTTCTCTCCCCTCCTCACACAGACAGGGGAGAGAAAATATGCCTAAAGGTTCATGGGTTGGGATAAGGACAGGGAGAGATCACAAATTGATTACTGTCATGGGCAAAACAGACTCGACTTGGGGAAATTGGTTTGATTTATTGCCAATCAAATCAGAGTAGGATAATGAGAAATAAAGCATAAATCTTAACATATGTTCCCCTCACCCCTCCCTTGTTTCCAGGCTCACCTTCACTCCCAACTTTCTCAACCTCCTCCCCTCCAGCAGTGCAGGGGGATAGGGAATGGAGTCTGAAATCTGTTTATCATATCTCTGCCACTCCTTCCTCCTCAGGAGGAAGGAATCCTCACTCTCTCCCTATTCCAGCATGGGGTCCCTCTCATGGGAGACAGTCCTCCGTAATCCTCTCCGAAGTGAGTCCTTCCCATGGGCTGCAGTTCTTCACAAACTCTTCCAGTGTGGATCCTTCCCATGGGCTACAATCCTTCAGAAATGTCTGAATGCCCTAACATGGGGCCCCTGTGGGGGGGTCACAAGTCCTGCCAGAAAACCTGCTCCAGCACGGGCTCCTCTCTCCACAGGGTCACAGGTCCCTGCCAGGACCCTGCTCCAGGTCAGACTTCCCAGGAAGTCACAGCTTCCTCCAGGCATCCTCCTGTGCTAGACTGGATCCTCCCTGGGCTGCAGGTGGATCTCTGCTCCCCCGTGCCCTCCATGTGCTGCAGGGGCACAGCTGCCTCACCATGGTTTCACCAGGGGCTGCAGGGGAATCTCATCCCCCGGTGCCTGGAGCAGCTCCTGCCCCTCCTTCTGCACTGACCTGGGTGTCTGCAGAGCTGCTCCTCTCGCACGTTCTCACTCGCCTCTCTGGCTGTCACTGCACATTTTTCCCCCTTCTTAAAAGTGTTATCCCCAAGGCACAATCACTGTCACTGGTGGGCTCAGCCTTGGCCAGTGGCAGGTCCATCCTGGAGCCACCTGGCACTGGCTGCGTCACACATGGGGGAAGCTTCTGGCAGCTTCTCACAGCAGCCACCCTGTAGCCCTCCCTGCTATCAGAACCTGGCCAACCCAATACACCCTCCCTTATCTCGTGGTGCTTTTCAAATAAATGATTTCATGTATCTCACAACTTCTGAAGGGATTTGAAGGTTATTGCATTCCATTCATTTCCAAGTAGATTGGATACTAAAAATAAAAAGTAATGACTCAGAGCTTACCTTCCCCGAATCTGGAGCTGAAATGGTAAATATTTAATGAGGGAAACTCTTTCCCAAAGTTTTGTTCTTCTTTGTCCTTCTCTGTAATAAAAAGCAAAATTAATTTCTGAGCACATCACTGTCCAGGTACCACACTCATGGAAGATCATGTTCCCATAGTAGAGATGCACAATCCCCATCCTGCAAAAACCTGTGAGGATGAAAATAGCCCTGATAAAGACAGTGAGAAAATAATTGAAGAGCTACTGTTTGCTGTGGAAAAAAATCACCCAAATATGCAATCTTTCATGCTATGCAATGGCTAAATGGACAGAAAAAAGCCTGTTACCATATACTTTATTGTCTTGATACCACTGGAACACTTACAAAAAAATATACACATATGTGTTATGCAGATTACAGCAGATATTTTTAAAATATCTATAACATATTTATAAAATTACCATTCACGTACTTGGGAGCAGAGGGCACAATGCAGCATTTGTCCTTTAGCCTGCTTCTCAAACAAGGAAAAAGGCAAAGGCATAAGGCTGGCAGTCCTTGTGCTTTCCTTGCAAGGTCTGAATAGCTGAATATAATTTGTTTCTAATTCTCATTGTTAAAAGACATTTGCCTAGAAGAAAAACCTATTAGGAGGAAACAGATGATGCTTTGTGCATAACCAAGTGAACAAAAGAATCTTTTTACCAGGATCCATCATCCCAAGGAGACGCTGCAGCTCCTTTGGAAAATCTCTCTCAAAATAGCACAATATCTTTGGCTCAAGGTAAGAGATAAATAAGGGTGTGCCAGCAGGGAGAAGTGTGAATAGGGAGTACAAGGGAGCAAGTACGAATAAAATTGCCTAGCTGGATATTTCAGCTCCCTCTCCAATCGTCTTCCCACACTGTCAGATCCACACAGGCCTCGGCTCAGATCCTCGGTCTCTGAACGATTTCAAAGATACATTCTTTTTTTTTTTGCCTTAAGAGGGGAAAATAATATTTTGTAGAAAGTACCTGGCATAGAAACAGCAAGTCTCCACAAATCTTTATTGATCCTAACAGCTCTCTGCCAAAAGCAAGTGCACAAACCGTAGGCACCGCAAGTCCAAAGGAGTTTTAAAAACAACTTACACGTAAGAAATAGCAAGGGTGTTCTCTGGGCCTCAGGTCTCCACGAGGAGATCACGTCAGCTGGGTTGGGGATGATCTCAATCCAACAGCCCCTGGGGCTCAGACTGCCTGTTCTGCTTCCAGCCCGGCCTTCCCATGGCAGCACAGGCACGGTGGAGCCTTGGCAGGGAAAGTGTGCTCAGACAGCTCGCTAAGTGCTCGCAGCTCAGGAGAGGAGGGTGCCCGTCTGTGTGAATCCAGCCTGCAGATCTCAGCAGAATCATGCAAACCAAACTGTACCCTGAAAATCCCCCACTCACATATAAACTGATTTTTCCTTGTGCTCCATCACTACTGTAAGAAGATGTTATCATTGTCCTTTTGCTCTGCCAAGTGCAAGGAACTGTTTCCTGCTAGTAGCATGAAGACAGAGATTGCAGTCTTTCAAGAAGCAGCTAACAGGACATGTCACTAGTAAAAGACACAGCATAGTGCACAACTGTGTGTACACAGCCACCATGGGACGTAGTGAAGCTGTCTGACTGTCGAAGGCACCCTGAAGATCAGCGTGGTGCAAAAGTCACTTTGGCATCTGGTGTGATAACCAGAGCTAGCTAATGTTCAGCTCCTGAAGCTGAATTGCCAGAGTAATCTACTTTAAAGGTATCTTAAGAACATCTGCACTCACCTGCAGTTTACATATCTTAGATGTATGTTATGGATGGTGCCATAGCTATTCTTCAGATTTTTATTTTTTTCCCTTCAAGTATACTACAACTGGAATTGTAATGATTCTCTCTGGTTCAGATCTGTTCTAAAAACTAAATTTGCATCTAGGATGAGATTTTAGTTTAAGATCTACAACAGATATAAAAAACAACTCATGAAGTTCACAAAGAGATCTGGATTTCCTTAAAAGTCACAAATGATTGAATATTTCAGATATTATTTCTAGTTCAAATGTAGGGGTACTTCCTAGAAAATTCTTCTACCTGAAAAAAATGCAATTTCTCAATAACTTGGACTGCAAGCTTTCCTTACCTTTTGCTTTCCAAATTTTGTCAAGATGAAACAAACATGAATAAACTCTTCATAAAAAGATAAAATGTAATTTTTTTTTTTTCTAACAAATACATTTGCACCATGAGACTCAGGATGCGTTGGGAAGACTGAGGGATGACAGCTGCAATTTTTAATTAACTGGCTGTTTTACCAAGGCATGGTAGGAAAACAAGATGTTTACATGCTTTACTTTTCTAACGTGCATTTCTCTGCATTTGTGGGAGGGCAAGAGGAAGCTTGGAGAGTGTTAGAAGGACCCAAGAGGAACAAGCTTAATGGAACACTTATAGCTTCATTTTACCCATCAAATGATGCCAGCCCAGGTTATGTCTGCTGGATCTGTATTCCTTGGCTAGGAATCTAACATTTAATTTCTTTAATCTCTCCCAAGACAGAGTAATGATGTTACCAAACCCTTCCAAACCTTGTGAGCTACTCACAACAATATTATTAGTGTTATCACTTTTACTCTTCCTTACAAAAAATGGGTGATTTGGGAGTCCAGGCACAAAAGTCAAAGTGTCAGAGATACTCAGGGGTGCCGCTATCTGTTTCCTTCTGCAGGCTCAACAGCCACTGCTTGAGCTGAAGACAAGACTGGTTTTTGTATTCCCAGATGGAAAATTTTCAGTGGTGCTAATCAAATAGTGTGCATGGCTCCAGGTTACAGCAAGTCACATATCACTCACAGTCTATTGTAGATTGTTTTTGTTGTTTAGCTGTTTGAAAATCTGTGTGTCTAAGACAGATGCAACACTTTTTGGGAGATTCTTCTGTATCACCAGTCATACTTAGAACTTAAGTAATACTGTGCCTCTTTACATCCTCGTGCAAAATCAGAGGAAAAGGATGAAATTATTTTATGAAATTGTACAGCAGAACAGGGAAAGAACCTAATCCCACCCTCCTCCCTCCCAGCAGCCTCCACTTGCCCTGTCTCCTGGACCAGCTTGAGGACAAGCTGGGTGACTACAGGCTTGCTGAAGTGCATTTGTTTCTATTGTCTTGTCAGGAATTTAATTTCACAACATCACATGCTACCAACACAAGCGTGTCATTGCGATTCAGCATGCATTTTGTTGGCATGTTCTATATGTCATTAAAGTCTCATCTCCTTAGCCAATACCATATGCTACTCATCTGTAGCAAAGCTCTTACATGTAATGAAAAAGGTATAATTGCCATCCAGAAATGAACTGTGGACCAGCAACCTACAGATATCCCAGTTCCATAACACCGGTGAAAGAAACAATATTGCAAGAGAAATCCTTTATAAACCTCTAGCATCGTTGTCTTACAGGAAAAAAGTATTGGTCTTAGAGATGCTTCAGTCATTCCAGTGCCATTACAGGATTTTCATACCACCAGACGATGCTGTGTCAACGTGCAGGGCAAAGATCAGTTTCTAACTTTGTTTTTTTCAGCTGAGAATAAAGTTACACCATACTGAACATCTCTGTTTTCAAAAATGCTAATTAAAGGTAAAATATTCTGAAAGCAGTTTGAGACCATTAAGCCACCATATTAAACCTGTTGATAGGTTTTCTTTCTGTCAGATTTTTATCACTTTTGAGTCCCGATAGGAATTTTAGCTATTTTTCTGACAACAGTCAGAAAATAGTTTTTAATAGTATTTAAGTAGTTTTTAAAATAGTTTTTAAATACTGATAGTTTTAAAGGAATAACATATTAATCGTTGCAAATTTCATTTAGTCATTATAAGTTATTACTAGTCATTATGAAACAAAAACAAAAGGAGCTAGTGGTGATAGAAATTAATCAGGTTCTGTCCCCAGATGTGTGAAGATAATTATGACAAATCAACGTGAAAAGCAGCTGGATTAGTTAACAAATCGAGTTTAGGCACAAGACCAGGAGGACAGGTTCCTCAGAATGGCTGCTGGTAGTGCAAATGTCTGTCACTCTGCTGATGGGGGCCCTCACCTGCCCCCGGCGCTGGTTTGAGCCCGTGGTAGCTACAGCCACCCAACCCGAACGGCAAATCTTCATGGGCCACTGTCAGTGGGAGTTCCAATAAAACAAAGGTAACTTTTACCCCTTCAGAATCAACAACAGCTTCTTGAAGACGTGTATCTTGACTCCAGTGCATCTCTAATTAAATCTAAATTAAATTTCACCGAGCAGAATTGCCAGGGCCTAATTTTTCGACTGATAAATCCTGATGCTGACTGCATGTTCACTAAAAACAAAGATCCACTGAAGAACAAATAATTTTGGCCTTTCTTGGTATGTTAGGTCACAACACAAGAATTGAGACAGTAGCTTTCTTTGGACAGGCAGTATAATGCACATTTATATTTAGGCAGACATTTTAATTGTACGTACCATAAATTATGTTTGGAGTTAAATAAGAGTCCTTAAGATTAAAAAATAGCCACATATTCAAAACTAAACTTTTCTATGTTTCTTTGGTGGCAGCTTCTTTAAAATACTTTCTTTTCCTACATCTTCTTCTATCAAAGCTCTATAAATGTGCTAATGGTTGCTTTATAAATGGTTGCCTTAGTCTCACTGAAGTTTTTTCTTTCTTTCTGTTAGTATAATCTATCTTTTGCATGCCTTCTGTCTGGAAAAAATTGCGCAGAATTAGATGGACCTTTATAAAAGAGCACAACTTAATGTTAAGTTTTAATTAAGCAGTCTTTTTAATTCATTATTTTTTATCCTAAGAGGCTCTAAATCATAGTCTGTTTCTGGCTGAATATACATAGATTACTGCCTTATTTTATCTTTATATTTATACATTCACTTTGAACAAACTTGGATGAAGCTTAAAAAGTTTCTGAGGATCACATATAAATTATTTCTCATATGCTCCTTTTCTGTAAACACTGAATGAGTAAAGTCATTTTTCCAGTCAAGCCCTGTAAAACCTGATTACCATTTCATTAATCATTGACAAAAAATTAGTATTGTGAAAACAGAATGACTGCATTCTTATGAAAATACCACTTCCTCTATAAAATTTAGAAGATGACAGATGATTTAATGTGCCTCTGTTTCTGAACGCCCAGCAGCCTAAAGTTGAAAGGCCCAGAGTACCAGCTGGAAAACAAGGTTCTCTAGGTGTAGTCAATGGATGGGTCTAATTTGTGCAGTGGGAGGTGGTGAGGAGCTGGTGATGCTTGTAGTTCCTGCCACAATAAAAGGTCACTTCCCTGGCTTTGCTTATAATTATCAGTCTTGCTTACAGCCCTTCTAAAGCATCTGCCCGTGCTTTGTTCAGGCTGTCGGCTGGCCTGAAATCCCTAAGCAATCTTGACTATTAATAATTGGCATTTATTCTGGATTTATTATACAAAATGATTAAGAAATTTCTATTCCAGATGTCTGCAGAAAGCTATTTCCCATGAATGATGCTCCCTGAAAAAAAAAAGAGTGAATTAATACCACACATCTTTTATAAATAATAAGAAACTGATTCTTAAATAAAGATGCTTACATCTGCCTCTTGCTCCAGATGGTGCAATTTAGCTGCCTATGTTGGTTTTGGTTTTAAACAAATACTTAACCCAGCAATTGTCATATCAAGAATTCTCCATTTCTCACAGCTGAAACCTAAACTGCATTGCTGCTTTAATTCTCAGAACAGGGAGTTTCCTGTCTCACAGGTCAAAAGTACAAGGAAAAAAATTTTTTTAATATTTCAGTGCAGCAGCCACACTTGTAAAATTGCCTGATACTGTATCCTCCTGTTACTAGCAAAAATTCAGGCAGCAAACTTAATCTAAAATTCCCACAAGGTCTGACAGTGTGCAGACAGTAGGGCAGACCTGAAGCAACTTTTTTTTCTCCTTTTCTTCCACATCACCTGATCACTGAGTTTACATTTCTGTTCCAGCCCCTGGGAGTATCAGTTCCAACTTCCAGCAAATCCTTCAGCATACACAGGCTGTGTCCTTGCCCTAAAATCTGCCCAGGAGGAGGCAGTGAGCAGGCTGCAGCTCTCTGCCAAGGACAGACAGCTGCTGGATGCTGTTTTCCTGGGAGAACCACAGTGGAACGGCACAGCTCCTCCTGGGGAAACCAGAAAAAAGCCCAGTGTGTATGGGGTGTCCTGTAGGAATATAAAAAGCACAGCGTGTATGGTTTGACAAGGTCCTAGCAAAGTTATGGCCCAGATCCACCATGAGAGGAGAGTTTATAGAGCTCTTTGGATGAGATTCTCCTGGTTTGCTGGCATGATAAGCAGGGATGGCTGAGATATCCCTCTGCTATGCCACGCTGTGGCAGTAATTTTTGCCTTGAAGCGTTATTGCCAAGTATCATATTTTGAAATAATTCTAAATTTTAAAAAGTTGTAGAGTTATTCCACTCTGATTTTTAGAATCGTATTCTTATAAAACCAAATTCTCAGACTGATTTTAAAACTTGCTTTAGACTTTCATAATAAAATCAATGTGTAGTTTGAGTGAACTCATTACTAGCTAGATTAAAAACAGACTAAGTGAATGCTTTTCCAATTATTATGTTAAAAAAGCGATTGGAAATCTCTGGTTTAAGATGCTTGGGGGAAAAAAATTACAACTGCTTTCCACTATTTAAATGAAAAACTTAAATATATTTCATGGAATTTTACTCATGGTGTAATTTTGGAGCCAGATATAATTGGAAAAGGAAAATTTAAATAAAGATAATTTTTTATTTATTATTTCTTTGTAGGTTTCTTTACTATTGTTGAGGGTTTGGTTTTTTTTTTAATTGGTTTTCTTTTGATTTCTTTTTTTTTAAATTAAGATAAGAAAAACACTTGGAATAACTTAAACCTGATTTGATTTACTTCTTCTTTAGCTAAGCTGATACATACTGTTATTATGAAACTTTCTCGAAAGGTAAAAATCTCTTTATTCTCATTTGTCCAGGAAAAATAGTGAGGAGGGTAGCTACAGCTACTGAATCTTAAAGGGTGTGGGCTGAGTTATCCAGAATTTTTTACCATAGTGGACATTTGATCTGGTTTTAGCTGAAGCTACTGGCAGAGCTGTTTCAAACAGGAGTAGTCCCATGATCCCTAAAAATATGCAAATAAGAGCCATGCCACTGTAGGCAACCAGTGAGCAGGAGATTTGGGGTCACATTTTAGACTTAGGTCTATTCTAAATAATTTTCCTACAGCTAAAACATCTAACAAAAACTACTGAAATACTTCGTGGAAATCTAGTCATTCCTTGGGCTGGTAGCCAGCTGAGAACCAGCCCTGCTAAGGAGCTCCCTGATTGAATGAGTAGTGCAAGATAAGGGATACTTTAGGAAATTCTTCCTGGCCACCTTGTGGCTATTAGTATCATTTTTCCACCTTTTACAGGTGCCTGGTTGTAGGAATGTGTTTTTCAAAATGGAGAACTAGCACCTCTGTGGGTGTGAAATGGCAGGAAAGAGCACCCCTTGTCAGCTCAGAGGCTCCTGCCAACTGCACAAGAGCTCTTCTTGGAGAAGGGGCCTGGGTCTGACCGAGCCCTAAGTTCACACTGGAGATGTTGGCAGAATTCTTTGCTGTGGGCATCGTTTTAGCTTCCTGACAGACACCTGTGCCTCTGTTCCTGGGATAATTAACTCAAACTGTCTAAACCCAAGTCCACAGTCTTTGCAAAACCAGCTTAAATTAAAATCATACTCTCCCCCGGCTTTTCGTACAGCTAAAAAAGAAATGCAGCCTGAATGTTGCTGTCTCTCTGCGAGATTGAGCAGTCATATCAACAAAACAGAACTACACTTAGCAAAGCACTGCCCTACTTGGTTCAGTGTGTTCATGCACCATCAAATTATCACCATTTTGTTGACATACAGTTTTTATAAATCTGCTAAGATATTGCTAAGCTGTCAGTTCAGACTGTTTCCTCTAAAGCTCAAAGATCCGTGACTGAAAATTATGGGGTTTTTGACTCTCCGTTTCCCAACACACTTTGACAGTGGGTCCCCACTATTCCTTTTTCTGATGCACTTAAAGCCCTTTTACAGCCAATGAATGATATCTGAAGATACTGTACAGTACCAAAATCTTCCCAGGTACAAATAGCCAATTATAAAATGCAACTCAGGGTTGAATAAATTCTTTACTGACCCTGTAGGTAATGAAGTGATGGCCAAAGGTGGGGGGTTCATTATCTGTATCATTATCACAGCTCATATGACTCCCATGTTAATACCAGCAATTAGTTTGCTCAGATTGTCCATGAGAAATTTTCTGTATGAACCTAGCAAACTACATCCTGATCACTTTGTTCCAGCTTCCCAAGACAGAGACATAAACACTGTGAATGACCATATATCTATGGATTATGAGCTTGGACAGACTTAACACCCACACAATAATAAGACATGTCCAAATAAGTATTAGGGTCCAAGGCAGATCAAGCATGCAGCAATTGTACCTATCAGCCTCATTAGCTAACCCTGACCATCCTTCATGCTTCACAGAAGTGCCTTCTGCATTTTAAAATATCGTTAATGGGGAAAAAACGTGTTTGGGATCTCAGATTATTGCTTCTGCGTAATGTTTTTCTAATGTGCTTCTATGAGCATTGGAACTAGCTGTTCATACATAATTTGGGTTGCCTTTCTAAGCCATCAGAACCACTCCCACACAGGACAATGCTGTATCAGGTGTGCCTTATGCAAAATTAAAAGTGCAACAGAGAAATGCCTAGACACAACTACCTTTAGAAGTAGCAGTTTTATAACTTGCATTGGTTGTCTTCCTACACCAGAGGATGCCTTCCATTTATTCATGTTCCCATGAACTTGCCACCATTACCATCCCTTCCAAGTTTTGAAAAAGATGGGTACTTTCCTTTAGTCCTTGTGCTTTAACTGAGGAGTCATCAGAAGCAGAGGGTGTAGCTCACGAGCCTCCTTGGTAGTGAGAATGGAAAATAACATCAAAACTGATCAAGAGACAGCAGTCACTTTTTTAAATTACAGTTGTTGACACTTAGCTTTTCATCACACTGAAATAAGAAGTAAGCCTATCAAGAAAATGATACAAAATATTGGGGGTGGGGTATATTCAAATACCCCTTTTTGTTTTAGGATGTATTTATTAAGGTGACAGAATTCTGCCATGTAGTAGTCAGGGTACTGTGCCCTAGGATGTACAAAAGTAGTATGTAGACAGATCATTTTACTTTTTGTTATTTCATACAACACACACACACACACACACATATATATATAAAATACATACATTTATGTATACATGCGTGTGTGTGTGTATATATATATATATATATATCCCCAGAATTTTTTTTCACCAGAGCAATAACCTGAGCATATCTGTTCCTTCCAAATCTCAGGCCACTGTTGTAGTTGCCAGGCTACAGATCACCAGAGTTCTTAACTTTCACTGTGCCCATTCCAGCTCCTGCAAAACAATATTCTGTAATGATGTGAAGGGGAACATTTCTCAACAAAATTTCAGCTACCTTTAGCTGAATTGCTTCTGTATCTTTCTAGAAATTGCCATAAAATAAGAGAACCTAAATACAATAGAAAGTGTTTTTCTGACATTACAAGACTATAAAATAGGACAGTGCAGCATAAAGAATGATGCACTAAACCAGAAGTCCAACTATTATTTTAGGTATTATACGTGGAAGTATCCCTTCTGGTCTATCTCTGCTTGTAAAAATAAACCATTCCAATTCCTGCTTTCAATGTGTGATCCTGCCTTCGTGCCTATTTGAAGGTGTAATTTGGCAGGTCCTTTAAACTGAGATCCTAAGTGGCCATGCTTTAGGAGTGCTCCCCTCAAGAGCAGCTCCAAAAGGATGAGCAGAGAGGAGCCTGTCAGTGAAAATAGAGTTATGGTTACCTCTGAAATACTCTGTGATATAAGTTAGTGAAAAATGAAAACAATCTCTCAGAACGTCACTGTGCACGGCAAATGAGCCATGAGAGATTTGGTGGGTAGGATGAAAGGTAATACACCACTGTAATAACTGCAACAGCTTTAAGGACAACCTGTGAACTGAACGTGCACAACAGCTTCAGTAAACACAAAGTCTGAATGTCAGGAAAGGTCTAACCTGCAGTCCTTTGAAACAAAAGGTGTGCTTCATCTTTTACTAAAAGTTTGATCTCCGACAGCAGACTTCAGCTTTCAGTACAGGACTGTTGCTGATGCTGAAAAAAAAAATTACTTTACATACATGTGGAAATAAAAAAAACCCCGATTTTCCCCTTTCATTGCTGCTCCTGCTCAACATCTTTCACTATCAAAAACACCAGGATGCCTTTTTCTTGAAAAAGTCTCATTGTTGACTCATTACCTTTACTTAATGTCTACCCCACATAGAGAGTGACAGGATTTAAAGGTTCACTTAAATAGAAAAAATAGCATGGATACGTGCTGCCAACATTACCCCTCAAAAATTTACATTTGAAAAATTACTTGCAAACAACTGCACATTACTTGCTGGACACTAAGGTGATGTTCCCAGACTGCTACTCTTACCCCAAGCATGGAAAAAAGTAAAAATAAAACATTTTCTAAAGCTCTGTTATAAATTAGGAGCTTCCAGACAGCTTAGAAGGTCTTGTTTGCAGGAACTCATCTCTCATAAAAGGCTTGTTGCAGCTCTAGGGAGGAGTAAAATAGCTACTGATGACATTCAAATCATGATCTGTCTTCTCAGTCATTAATTTTAAATATGATTCATACTCCATTATGCTCTGGAAACCAAAGAAATTATCCTTTATTGTGTCTAGCCATTTTTCATCACTATGAACTCATAATGACCAATTTTGCTCTTCCCTTCTGGTATGTACTTGAAAATGTGCAAAAATTAACCCCGATATTTACATTTGCCTTTAATTCAGCTGCATAAGGATTTTCCAATGTAAATACATATTTATACAATAGAGTAGAATTATTAGCATTCAACATCTATAAACAACATTAGCCTTTAAATTGCTAAATATCAGGGTTCATAAATTAGAAACAAGTCCAGGTCAAAATTCAGGGAAAAAGCACTATTGAGCTTTATCCTACTTAAACACAAATACATCCAAAAACATACATTTGAATGACTGTCTAAATCTGTGTGCATATTAATAACCATTGAAGTTAATTCCAATAACTGATGGGTTTATAATATTCATACTCTGTTGCATTATCAATGACTTCTTACTTCTTAGTTTGATTTGGTTATTTCTTGAAAAAGAAAATAGAACACAGAAAAAGATTTTGGCTTACGTTTTCAAAAATCCTTGTTTCAGCTGTGTGACTTTGGGCAAATCATTTGCTCTGTGACTCAAAATCCCACCTGTAAGATGGAAGTTTTCATTATGCATTTTCATACAAAACAGATATGCTGCATAAACCTGAGGCACCACTTCCTTCACGTTTAAGAGAGAGGGTGCATCCTGTGCATCCTCCTACTTTCACCCAAGTCGAGGCAAAGTTTTTCCTCCAAAGCCTGTATGAGACATTATTCTGCTGGAACTCCCATTAATCTTTATTCCCAGGGGCACAGTAGTGGAATACTATTTTTAATGTCCCTCCCTTCTGCCCAGGTGCACATTCACGGAGGAGCTGCAGCAGGGAAGAACAGAGTAACTCTCCATCACTGCAGAATTACTCAAATAAATACTGAGATAAGTGCACTGAGCTAAATCGCACAGCACACAGTCCAGTTTGATAAATATCTGATGGATTAGGATGGAGAACTAAATAATATTTATTAGCAGAAGCTACTTATTAAACAGGATCACAGCATCACAGAACTTGCTGAGTTGGAAGGGACTCACAAAGCTCATCAAATCCAACTCCTGGCCCTGCACAGAACCATCCACGAGAGTCACAACCTGTGCCTGAGAGCATTGTCCAAACATTCTTGAACTCTGGCGGGCGTGGGGCTGTGATCACTGCCTTGGGGAGCCCATAAGCAGGGTATGGCATGCAGCATCCTCAAAGACAATGTCATTTTCATTCCTGCCTGTCCAGCATAAGAATTCATGGGTATTAAAGGTTGAGTCCATTGTTGCTGGTTTATTTAAGGAAAAAAAAGGAAAAAAAAGCCTCATTACTCTTAAAATAATAATGATGAGTGCAAGGCATAACAAGGATTGTAAACTTCTGGATTTTTTTTCCAAAGTAAGGAGAATCAGGAATTACCTCTACCAGTGAGAGATAACAAATGATATTATGCAGCTCATACATGAAGCAAATCCCACACCTCTCACAAGTGCAAGCTTCAGAGAGCACATTTTCAGCTAAATCACTAAGATTCAATGTTAAATTAGGTTATTGATGGATTGCAAGTAAATATGAGATTTCAAGTGGGGAAGCCAGCACTGCAAAACCTTAAAAGTGCTACAAGAAAAGAGGGATGATGTACTTAAATGTGGGGTGTCTGTGTCAAGGTGTTGGCAGCAAGGTGGCTGCAGGGGTGACCCCTGTGAGGGAAGTTCAGGGGCTGCCCTGTCCTGGACACAGCCAGATCCACAAAGGATGTGCCACGGGACATCAACATTGGTGGCACTCCTGGGAAAACAGGCAGCACTGCTGGGAAAACACAGTTAAGGAAGGAGAGAAAATGCTGGACAGAGAGAAAAGGAACCAAAAATAGTGTGAGAAACAGCCCCGTGAGCACCAAGGTGAGACAAGGAAGGGGAGGAGGAGGAAGAGGAGGTGCTCCAGATGCTGAAGCAGCCTGTGGAACAGATAACCACACTGCAGGCATGGAGGACTCGGTGGTGGAGCAGGGGGATGTGACCTGAAGGAACTGGAGCAGGTTTATCACAAAAACCTGTGCCCTCTGGGAAGGATCCACATTGGAGCTGGGGAAAACTGTGAGGAGTAAGGAGCGGCAGAGAGGAGTGATTGTGGAGTGATCCCAACCTCCATTCCCCAATCTCCCAATCTTGGAAGATCTACATAAGTTCTGAGTATGAAAAATACACAGATACAGCATTAATCCAAAGAGTGACATCTGTAGGATCAGGTAGGGAGCCCATGAAAAAAGGCAGGAATTCTTAGAATCATTATAAAGGTAATTTAATTAGTCTTCTCTCTACTCAGCTTTTTCAAAATGTATTTGGCAAGATCCCTCTTTGGCAGTTACGTGATTCTAAACCATTAATTGTTTCAAAGTTTCATTACCAAGAGAAAGAGATAATAAAACATAGTTAAGGAGATACTCTTGAGAGAAAAGTATTGGTGGAGCTGTGGAAAAGGCAGGAGTTGTGGCAATATGGCATTTGGCATAATTTATAAATTGCCACTTTAGGTTCAAAATTACTCAATAAAGCAAGTTGTTTAATGATTCAGTTTAAATTTTGCCATTTCTTCAAAACTGAAGGATTCTGTCATTTAACCATTATACTGTTTATTTTGAGGAACAGAAAACAAACTACTGTAATAGTCATTTTGAAGGGAAACTAAGTTATAATTCCATTCCAAGTATGTTTCCATACTACTGAGATTTTTTTCCTTGATTTTCCTTCTGTGTACCTATTTGTCCCATCACAGATCTACTTAAATTCAATGCTGTAGCCTATCCTTCAAGCTTAGGTAGGCTTAGGTAATTACAGTTCTTCTAACAATAACTTTAAGTACAGAAGGCTAGTGTGTGAGACCACATGTTTGTTAAAAATTAAGAATAAGGACCAAAGAATTAGTTTAGGATAGTCTGCAAGACCAAAGGCAGCATCCTGAGAGCTGGAAGTGCATTAATGATTGTAAGAAGCACACAGAAATAAGGAGAAGGAGAGCAGAAACAACCAACCAGGCAATTCAATGGAAAAGCTGAGCCTTGTTCAGCTTCCTCTGCATTATTATAGATTACAGTCATTTATATCAGAAGACAACTGATCTATACCACATTTTCCTAATTGAAAGAAATGCAAAGGCATCAAATACTGGCTACCTGATAAAGCAAAAGAAAAGTAAACTCATAACGTTTTCTATGACAATTGTTCTCATGAGTTTACATAATGCTAGCCAGCCACAATAATTACTTCCCATATCAATTTTTCATTTCGCCTTGCCACGTTCCTCAGAATTTTGCTTTAAACAAAAAAAAGCATGTTTGCAGCATTTTAAAGAAAATATCAAAGTTGTTGTTGAATTTGTCTTGAGTAAATAATCCAAATCCTCACTTGAAATTGTTCCCATTTTGACCTCTGACTTGTCAGAGAATAACTAATAATCAGACAGACCATCTATGATGCCCAAGTAATTGGTTGGAACCTAAAAGTCCCCATAATTTGTTCTCATGCTGTGACATCTAACTTGCTTAAAATCAAAAATCTTGACACCCCCTCACACCCCCCTGGACATTTTGTGCATTAAATCAACTAAAACACTACTAGAACAACAACTTCTACAACCTATAGAAACAAGTAAAGACAATTTAATTGCCAAATAGAATTTCTGAGCTGGACAACAATATGAAGATTTTGTATATCTGTTCTTATAGTTGTTTCAAGAAGTAGTTTTCAGATTGCAAAGCAAGTGACCAATGTATGTATAGCCACTTTCCCCTTAATTTTTTTTTTAATCTGGTCTCAAAATGAGTGGCAGAATTGAAAGAAACACTGAAGCAACACATCATGAACTAATTAATGAAATTTAATGTCCTAAAGATCATTCAGCGTGCCTGAACAAGAAAACAGTGACTTAATTATAACATTTATGACCATTACTTATTTATATTGTAGATATTTCCTGTGATTCTTTACAAAGCTTTAACAAGCTAAATTTAGTAATCTAAGTTTACTAATCTTAGTAATCTAAGAATTTTTTTTTTTTAATAACTGAGATGACTTGTGCTAAGAAATTACAATGAATTATATAGAAGTGAATGTATGATACAAGTCAGCTACTGAAATTGCCTTAGTATTGTTAGCAGTTAAAACACACTTCTCCAAGTGATCCACATGTATATCCAGAAGTATTTTGGGTACTATGCACAGTTAAGAATAATGCTGAAATTCTTCTGTGGAGCACCTTAGGAAAAGACATTTGGATAGTCATTTGCTAAGTGTCAGCTAAGATCCTGGCAGATTAGAAGGCCATGTGCTGCAAAAATTTTGATGTGCATAACCTGACATTAACAAGGCTCCAGTTCCCAGAAAATGTAACCAGAGAACCACATTTTGCAGTGGTTCACATTCAGCAGATTATATGGAGAATCAGTCCACAGAATATGTATATGCAATACACTAAAGAAACCTATGACAAGTTTATTTTATTTTATTATTTTCCTTTACACTGTTCATACACTAAATATACCTATTAAAAGTCTCTTTTATTTTATTCTTTCTTTTTATACTGTTCTTCAATAATTACCACTCTTGAAACAACATTTAATTTGTGAATCACACAGCTTCATAAAAACCATGCCACTGATTTGACATGGTTTTGGATCAAACTTTTGAGGTAACACCATTTCAACCTTGAACTGGCCCTGCTCCTGTTCATTGTATACTCAGCTTTGCCTTAATCCTATCTACTTTTGTATTAGTGGCAACAAGGCAAAAGCAGAGTTTTAGTTCTTTAGCTTTACATGTGTTACTTCCAAAAAAACCCTTCCAAACCAAAACAAACCCCAAACAAATAAAAAAGCAAACAAACAAAAACCACCAAAAAAAAACCCAAATAAAAAAAGCTGTTAAATCCTCTGCACCTATGCTATTTCTCTTGCTGTTATTACTATGTACTGGAAATCTTTTTTTTTCAGGGAAAATGCTATACAAAACCTTGGAAAAAAACCCATCCCATGAGTAGTATGGGGGAAAATTAAAACCTCTATTTTTTTTAAGGGAAAAATATGCTGCTGCAGTCCATGTTATTTGTAGTTTACTTTAACCCCTAGAAAAGGGCTTACACTGACTTCAAAATCCTTCTATACCTCACAGGCACTGAGTCCATAAAGAATCTACCCCAGTGGCTAGATGGAAGCAATTTCATGTGGGTTTTGATGCTGTGTGTAGGTCTTGGGCTTCTTGAGAACCACGGCTCTTCTAGCCTGGGAAAAGAGAGCAGCCACACTGGAGCACGCAGTAGCTGGCACCCCAGTCTCCCCATGGACATCAGATGGGGAAGAACAGGAATCCCAGATAAACAGACCCCATAATTATGTAGTTTGCTGAGTGGGAAGCTTACTGTACAAGAAATTAAGGAGTTTTTTCTAAGCTATTGCTAAGGTTCTCTCCTTTTAACAGAGTGTAGAAGGGTCTCAGCTTAAAGAAATTAAGATCGATCTGTGAGTTTCTGATGAGTCTCCCACGCACACTAAGAAAGAACAGTCCTTTTCTGTGTATATTTGGGGTGTATATACTGGCATTTTGTTACCAGGCTACTCAGTTTTAAAGGAGATACCACTTAAGCAAAATTTTACTACTCATAACTGTATATTTCGACTCATAAAAAGGAGACCTTATAAGTTTTGCCACAGAACAGAGTCTGAAGAACTTAGCAAGTTTCTGGGTTTACTATGGGCCTGGCATATTTGCTGTGCTGTGTGCTGCAGATCCTATGGATCACTGGATCAATCCCAGCTCCCAAGCCAGTCTATTCCCTTCTGCTGGAAACAACTGGCATATTCTGACCTTCTGAAACACTAATGTAAGTCCCACTTACCCTTCTTCCCTATACACAGAGACTCCTGTGCCCCAGAATGAGAACACCATGGAGATACATATATGCACACATATGGATATAAATGTAATCTCTATAAAAGCGGTAGAGCTTTTGCCTTTTATTCAGCTTTAAGCAGAAATTCAATAATGTAGTTGCAAATATCTGCGTATTGCTCTTGGCAGTACTAAAAATAAGTCATTTGGATTAAACATTTTCAAGTAGAACATTTTATAACTTAAATAATATTATTTTTATTCAAGATCCCATTTGGTTTAATGCAATTTGTCTGAATGTACTAATTTCTGTTCCTGGCATAGCCTTGGGAGGATAAAAATATTAAATAAAATTCTTTGTGGATTTTAAAAATTCATTTTGCCTTATTTAGATTATCACCACCAGCGAGGCCTATGTACTGATAGCATTCATAATTATATGTATAAGAAAAATACCAAAAGTATTATGTAACAGGCTAGACTAAATTCTATATAAGTAGCTATTGAACTGTAGCCAATATCATAAAATATTGTCAGGTTCTCATTTTTTTAAGAGTCGGAGTCTTTTGGTCAAATAAACTGCTTTCTTATATCTAACAAAAGGTATTACAGTAACTGTTAAATCGAGAGTTTAAGTTGCTAAATTGAAAAGCTCTACTGATTGAAAATGTTTAATACAGAGTAGCCCAAAAGTATGAATGAGGAGTAAATTACAGATGAAAGGGCTGACAGGTAAGGAACCCATATGGATAGGTTGATGTTTACAAATTGGGTCTCAATATAATATGCAATTTTGCCTTCATTTTTATCTTCATTGCCTCCATGTGATGTGAAAGTAGTGTCTGGATTCTCACTCTTACAAATGCAAACCAAATACTTTCTACAGAACTTATTTTTGACAAATTTAAACAAAACCTGCTGAAAACTGGTCTCAAATTTCCACCTTCTGTTTAAGCCTCTGTTTAACATTTATAGCTCTCCAGTGAAACTTAACAACAGAAAGAGTATTAGTAGTAGTTCTTTCTGCTAGTCTGTCAGAGTCTGGATTTCCTCTACAGAATGAAAATACCAGAGTTTTTGCACAGTTTCTAAACATATTAGACTCCATGTCTTTTATTTGTTACCTGTTTACTTCTGATTGGTAAAATGTCAAACCGATTTTTAATTGCAGCCTTGAAAATTAAAAATGGAAAGTAGAAAAATAAGGGAAACAAATCATCTAATGAAGAAAGCCGAGGGCATTTCGAAAGTCCAAGAATATTTTCAAAAAGAGAAAATGAATGTTATCTTTGTGAGAAATGTCTATTCCAGGTATCTGCAGTTAAAACGTGAGGAGTTTAGCTGGAAGAGTTAAGAGCCATATAGTCAGGAAACTATAGGAAGAAAATAATATGGGGAAAAGTTAACATATTGACATTAAATTATGGGCTTTAATAAAAATTATGATACATTTTTATATGATCAGGTATAATTGACTACTATGGCAGGTAGTAAAACAAAAATGAAAATACTTGTTTCATCTGTCAGTACCTGGTTGCACCAGAGCTCTGCAAGAAACTTAATCATGTGTGTCTTTGAACTGAGTTAAATTGCTGTGTGAAATAAACCATTTTTGCTTTCAAAGTCTCTGTTCTATAGATAAAAGTATTGTATTCGGGCTGGTTTGCTTTGTTCAATAGTATAGAAAAGTCTAGTCCAAATTTCAGACTCAACCTCACCTTTTATGATCTCTCCTATTGTTCTTTTTAATTACATATTTTCATTACTAAAATAATCAAATCCATATATGATTATGAAAGTGCAGTATGGTCCTTAAACCATATAAGTCAATATTTTCTGAGTTGTAGTTTAGATTACCACTACATTGGAAAAATACTTTTCCAGAAAAATACTGCATTAGTGCAGCCATTAACAGCAATTTTATAGATTATTTTGTTAAGTCTTTAAAAGAGCCTTTTTTTTTTCCTCCTAAAATTGACTAAATAGATGAAGCCAAAGGGAGCAAAGTATCTAACTTGTTAAAGATCCTTGAAAAATCTCAATTGGTGTCCCTCAAAATCATTAGATGCTTAAATGCCTTAAGGGATCTGAATAATTCTTTCTACAAACATCTATGACTGATTTGATGTCTAGGAAAAGTTTCAGTGCAGTTTCTGTATAAAGTTGTTTTCAGAAGCACGCTTGGCAGACGCTCTGCCTTTCAAGTCTCCTGCATTTTTAAAAGGTTCCTCAACTTTCTTCTTGCTGTGAAATTGTTACAAAGAAGCTCATTTTTCCATTGGCAGGGAAATAATCCTATACAGGTATTAGGCATATTCATTCCACTGAGCAGATTTCCTATTTATATTACTGAAGGCATAGTCAAGCTCTTGTTTTTTAACAAATATTTAGAAAACCAGAATGCAAAATTATATTTTTTTTCCTCTGTATCACATATATATAGTATACCTTATAAAAAATATATATACTTTTCCTTTTCATTCCAGAGCAGTGAACCAAATTCTGGCCTGTAGTTTTGTAACGTTATGATATCATAATTCACCCAGGGAAAAAAATTGGAGCTGTTTGCCTTTACACATCTATTTGTAGCTTGTTGAAACAGCTTTGCCAATCCATTCCTAATTAATTTATCAAATACATACTAAGTATGTTTTAACATTTTGACAATGGTATTATTACGATATATGCATTAAACATATATACTTTGTAGTATCATATCAGACTTACAGTAGGAATTAATTGGGAAATTGCAAAATATTTTCCAAAAGAAAGAGTATCTTTAAGTTTGCAAGATTTAGTTCAAATGATACGAGCCTTGGCTTCTATAAATCTTATTAGTAAATCCTGGGCTTTGAAGCACTGTCCTGCATTTTTCAGTTGGGCTTGACTCGCTGAAAGTTTGAAATTATCATCTTTTCTGCTAGCTGCAAAAAATGATGCTAAGGTTTAAAGAGCAGAATTCTAGGAAAGATGAAGAGGAAAGCAGAGATAGAAGCCAGTTGGATCTTTTTTTCTGGATAATAACAAATATTGAAGGAGCTGTGTGAAACACCTCCAAACAAGTGTATCTTAAGGTCTATTTCAGATTATCAAGTACTCCATTTTGTTATTACTTGTGATGCTCTGAAAATACAAAAAAATGAAGAATTGGTGATGATGACAAGTACGTCCTGCGAATGAGTAGCTCTCTCAGAGCACTGCCAAGATCTAAAAATGGCCAGATTGTGGAAGCTGCAGGCTGTCTGCTTTGTAGATGACAGGTATCCTGAAGAGAACAAAGTCAAACACTGCACCACATGTAGGCCAGAGATATGACATTGCTGGAGATATTGGGCACATTTTGTGACTCTGACAACTGCAGTGATGGCAGACTGGAGAACAGAAATTATAGATGTGCATGTGCGTTCATTTTGGGGAAAAATTTCAGCAATATTTACTTAATAAGGTGATAACTCAAATTACCGTAGACGTCTCTTTTCTCCATTTTACAAATATCCCATAATTATATGTTTGCATAATTTTTCTTTCCAACTATATAATACGTAAATGAGAATTATTTCTTTATACACTTTTGTTCAGTACAACAAAAAAGTTTGAGTTTTGCAGGTTCAAAAAAAAACCCCCCCAAAAGAAAAATATTAAACTTCTTTATAAAGTGCGGGATAACAAATAATTTTATGAGAGAAGGTATTTCTGGCCAAAAGACCTTTCAAGAAATAGTTTTGTGAAAAAAAATACTAGGAAGTGTAAGACAGTGCAATCAAAATGCTCCAGTCCCTTGTGATCATACTGATTTGTACAGAGGTGATGATCAGCATCCAAGAATTAGCAGAGGAAGCTAAAGATTAAAACAAGGAGTTGTCATGCCCTGTTACTTTTGCATTATTTATTGCTGGAATCAAGAGAAAGATAATCATAAATGGGCATAAACCATTTTGAGTTACCTTCATTTTGCTGATGACATTAATCAGTAACAGATATACCTGGTTTTGTTAAAAAAGGCAAAACAAATGCACACCTGTTAATATTCTGGCAATATTTTTTATAAACTTCAAGTCTTTTTACCTATCTAGAAAATGATAGGTGCTGTAGTAGCGACATGAGGCGTAAGGTGGCCTTAAGCAACAAATGTCCTTCAAAAACGTGAAATACTTTTGGCTGCAGAAGCATGATCAACACTGATGCAATAATAGCGATTTCCAACACCTCCTCACCTTTAGAGATATCTCTGAAACACTACAACAGTGAGGAACTTTTCTAGAATGCACTGCTCTTACCAGGAAGGTCCTTCTAATAAATTGAAAAGAATTGTCACTGTTTTCTAGAAGTCTAAGGAGTGCAGAAAAACTGAACACATCACAGGTGAAACATGAACACAGTTAGATGGCAACTTCCACAACAGCTTCAGCCTAAAAAGAATATAATAGGGAGTCTTACTGAAATCAGATAGAAGAGTAAGGAAAAACCCTTCATCATCACCAGGAGGATCAAAAATCCAAGCCCAGAATACCCAGTGACATGTGGTGCATAATTTTGAGGGAACACAGGGCATAAGCACAAACATTTTGGAAGCATTGCATGACTTTCTGTTTTCAACAGGATAAAGAGACAAACCCACACCCCAGTGTGGATTACATTTCTACTTCTGAATGTTGGTTGATCTCTCCTTACAATCTGAATAAGAACAGAGATTAAAAAATAACACTTCTAATATCACAAATAAAGGGTGAGGCTTACTAAATGTGTGTAGTAAGAACTGCAGAATAAAATGGTTATTTTGCAGTCTGAAATTGTCAACCATATTTTGGAGACTGTTGACTCAAGCAATCGATAGCAAACCCAACATTTCCATGACAACTATCATATTACAGATGCAGTAATTTGTATAACTTTTGCGTTAAGTGGGCTTTCTAATAAAGTCATTTAATTTAAAAGTCTCTTCACTACTTTGTCCTCTCTCAAAAAAACCTTAAAACAAGAAGTGAAATCATTGATTCTATTAATTTTTTTAATGCAATTAAGGCTGCCATCTTGCTAGGGTGTATGTCTACAAACCCAAATTCTAATGCTTACCTAATCTTTGGATTGAAGAGTCTGAATTGAGTTGGACATGGCAGTAGTCCCGCAGTTCTTGACCACTGGCAGTAAAGTTTAGCCACACGATCATGTCACGAAACCTAAGCTCAGGGTGGTCCTTCAGAACACTCTGACCTAGTGAGAGGTTTCAAGGCATGCACACAGCGACTCACATGGTGTGAGTGAGACTGAAGCCATCCTGGCCCTTTTGAAGGTGGCCTCATCTCATCCTCTACACCACAGAATCAGAGAATGGTTTGGGTTGGAAGAAACTTTAAAGATCATTCAGTTCCAACTCCCCTGCTGTGGATAGGGACACCGTCCACTAGACCAGGCTGCTCAGAGCCCCATCCAGCCTGGTCTTAAACACTTCCAGGGATGGGGCAGCCAAAATTTCTCTGGGCAACCTGGGATCCTTGTGTGGGTCAATATGTATCTTTAACACTCTTAACACCACTGTCCTTGTCACCAGAGTTACATGCAGCCACAAGCATATACACCACCTGCTTGGTTCAGGTTTCAGCTTCTTGTAAATAAGGGTAAGATACTCAGGCCTTAGGGGCACGGGGGGACAACTTTCATTAACTTATATATAAACCATAAGAGGAATGCACAACTTGAAAATAAAACCAGAACGGATAACATGCAAGTCAAAAGCCACTCATGAAGAATCAGTGGATGATTTATACTGGGGTTCTATCTGTGTCCCTTCTAGACCAGCAGAAGAACTGTAATTGGTACACAAATGAAACAGTTCTAAGAATTATATGTGTAACAAAGAAAAAGAGAAAAATTATAGTATTAAAAACTCCCATTTTAATAAGAATGTGCAAAGTTCTGGAAACCAAATCAGGCTTTTGGCAGGGGAGTCAGCAGGCCAAATTTAAATGTTAATTTTGATCTGTAGTGCAGAATGCATTTGGTAATAAAGGTTAGATACAACATTTTGTAGCAACTATCCTATCAAATGGTGGGAATTATATCCTAATTAGTTTACAACCCTGTAGCTAGTCCATCTTACGAACAATTAGCTGAGAGATTTTCTTAGCCTAGCATTTGATATGAGCACAATAATTTCTATCTTTTTTCCACCCGTCCCCTTCATTTCTTTCCCTGTTTGCAGCTTAAGAACAAAACCTAAAGGGTAAAAACATCTTGAGTACTTAAATGATATTAAAGAACACAACTCACCAAATAGGAGCCTTTCTCTCCAAGCCAAGTTAGCACTATTATTGCTCAGATTACAGCATCTGTGATTGATGCATATTATACAAGTACATTTTGTGCAACTATCAGTTAAATTTTGTAGTGCCAATAATGGAAAAAATCTGATTCAGTACTTTGTGTGCGTCTGAGAGACATGAAGAACAGCATAATATTCTCTAAGATAAATTCATCTCTTCCATTGTTCTATCATCAATTGTCCAGTGGTATTTCAAATTCACAGAGTCTGCATTTTAATGGTATTGTACTGTGTCGTACAACGGCTTTTGAGCATTATTTACAGAGAGAAACATTTCTGCAAACACATATAAAACATTGCAAAATAAACTTTCAGAAGCAATTGCCTTAGGCTGAAACCTGACACGGGGAAATAAACTTATCCAGAGTAAAACAAATTCAGTAGGCATTTCACTCAGGATAAATCTGGCCTTCTGTTTTAAGATCAGAGCAAGAGTTACTTTAACTTAAAAATTAAATACAGCTCTTGACAGGATATTCCAAGTGAGAATACAAATGCTTTGTGATGACCTCTTTTGCCAAAGCAGACTCAAGAGAGAATGGGCACTACCTGTGATGTGCCAACTGCTGATGCTGTGAGCAAATACTAAGTACAAAGCAGTCATAACCTTCCAGAGTCAAGGTCACAATTTAATTTGTGTTCAGAACTGACTGGCATCATCATAAGTACACACCCTCAAATCAAGGGTTTTAAAAATATATTGTTCTGATCAAGAGAAAAAGTAGTTAGAAGAGAATTAACAAAACCATGGAAGGAGAATGTCTTTTAAAGCTAATGATAATTATTCAAATGTATTTTGGGACAGAGATAAAAATAAAACTTGGTCACAATTGCTGATGAAATTTTGTAATTACATGTTCTTCATGTTCACTAGAAGACTTTTCCTGATATATCCTGAGGTATCATTTGAGGTTTTATTCCATGAAATCCCATTAGCAGCACACAACCAGCCCATGCTAAAAGTATATTCTTATTAGGTGCAAACCATATTAGTGAGTCAGGGTTGGCTACAAAACAGAAATTCCAAATTTAAACCAGTCCTCCTGCATGTTGACTATTGCCAACAATTATACCAAAATATTTGTGTATACAGTTGATTTTGAAATAAAGAACAAACAGCTTGTGGGTTCTCTAATTAATGGACTGATTTTGTGTGGATTCACTAATATTTACATTGCAACTCATTGTGCAACTCTTAGCTGCTGCAAAAAGTTATTGAGAAAATAATTCCCTCATCTTTACTTTCTTTTAGTGACCTCTCTTTTGAAAAGATAAGTGAGCCAATAGAGTTAATGTCGTGACAGATGGGTACTTTCATTTTTCTTTATGTTAGAATATATTTTTGGATTCCTTAATTCATTTTTTATACTCTTTGCAAAATATTACAGGTTATAAATGGCCAGTAAATTCACAACTCCAACTACACGATACACTGTAGCAGCTTCCTTGGAGTTCTGCACTCTACAATGTCAATAATGTCTAAATTAAGGTGTTTAATCTGATTAGGGGCAGATTAAGAAAGCACTGACATGACAGAATTAGTCAAGACTCTTAATTATCCATGGATTATGGCATTTGTCTTTCCAAATTAGAATTACAAGTGAAAGTGAATATATTAAGGAAACAGGTAAGTACTATGCAAAGCAAAGTTACACTGCACAGTGTTATCACCTCCAAGGATCCTTCTGTGATAGTAAAATAATGCTACTGGCACAGTCAAATCACTGTTTACCAGAGGGAAGGCGTGTATGGTTAAAGTAGGAATTTAAGCAGAGCTTGGAGGAAGAAGCAGCACACAAGCCTTATCAGCAGCAAAGTGACTCTAAGAAGCAAGTATAACAAGAATATGAGGTTTATCACAACTTTTTCTCTATTTCTCTCTGCTTCTTCAAGGGCCTATTATGCCTTTTCCTACCCACCCTACCTCCCCAGGAGAAATGAAAACATTATGAGGGAAGTTCAGGTCTTATGTTGTTATTTTTGCCATTCATCAAACCTAGCATCGATTATCATGTACCTCCTTCTCAGGTGTAAACCCAGCCAGAAGATGCTTTGTCTTAAGGAGGAGGTACACCCAGAAAAATGAACACTTAAAGTGAAAGAATCCCATGCTATAAATAAGGCTTGTTAAACTGGAGCTCAGGTTATCTCCCAGGTAGCAAAAGGGTGGTACTTATACAGTCCACAGTGTAAAATTGAGTGAAAGCCTGAAGAGACTTATTCATCTGAAAGGGGAGAATTCTTATTCCTATTCTACTTACCTAAGTCACAACCATAAGGATTACAACAGTATGACCTTCTCTTACTTAAACTAATGAAAAATACAAAGTTATGTCATTTAACAAAATGAATGTATCAATATAAGTCATGCTGTGGAGAAAAACCAAAGCCTGTAACTAATTCTGCTCCTGTTTGGCCCAAGCATGCTCTCTTTTTTTTTGGCTGTGTATAAACGTGCACTGGCAAGTGCTCATCTTTTGCAGACTGAAAATCAAAAAGACAATTTCTACCCTGAAATAAAAATAAATCATATATTCTATTCCAGATTTGACAGCCTTTCCCATAAAGAGACATAAAAAACTGGGAGTTGTTTAAGCCACATCCCACGAATCATCTTGCATGCTCAAACGTCAAGCTATATTTTACATGAGTCACTGACTATCTGGATTTCTTTGGCAATGTTTTTCTCCAGTTGGATTTGTATCCCAAGTCCACGCACTTTGTCTTCTTCTACATGGGAAACCTTCAACCTCTCATGCAAGCTCTATGGGAAAAACTATTAAAAAAAAACCCCAAACAAACAAACAAACAAACAAAAACCTGAAAAACCCTATACGAAGATTAGGAAGTAGCAAATTTGAGAAAATCATTTCATTTGCAATTACTGACACTTGGTAGGTGCATGCTTAGCTGGATACCAGATACCCCAGTGACACCATTCATACACAAAGCTGGCAGACATCCATTTTTCCTCAAATACATGTGAAATGCAGAATCCAAGTTTGCAATATTTTACACTTCCCTCTTCCCTGAGTCTCTTAGCTAGTCTGATCCTTCTTGCCACCTTGATATTGGCAAGACACCTCTAGTCTGAGTACTTCAGGCATTGAAAAACTCGATCTAACATGGAGTCAGCTCTTCCAAATCTTGATGTGGTTACACAGTGATACAGGAGTGGGAGGGCTTAGCATCAGACTGTCCCCCTTTGGGACCACAATATGGCATAATTTGTAACAGTGGCCAAAGCTGGTGTGTACTCAGACAGATAATTAGGTAGTTCCATGTGAAGCCCACATTCCCTTCTTTTGCTGCTCCTGAAGGAACACATGCGTAGCAGAAAATGTAGGCTCATATTTTCCATGCTTTTTGAATATAATCACTGGCAACATTTAAAATCTGTGACTATTTCTAGCTCGTCAGTAAAGCTTAAAAAAATGATATAGCCACCTCAGGAGAATGCCTTTATTATGCTATCTCCTGAACCAAGCAGTTTCAGCTCATTGGGATTCAAGTAATTAAATGCTCGAGCAACCCCTGCGAGTCTAGACGGGAACGCCTGGATACACAATCGAGTACAAAGTGAGCAAGGCAAATGCCGTTCCAACTTCTGCTCCTTGCCATCTGATAGCCAGTTTGGTCATTCTTTACTGCCCACTGGAGAAAGTCACTATTAGAGAGGGAGCACTGATGAATCATCTTTGCGTCTGGCAGTGCTGTTGAAATAGATCAGACACATCGTCATTTTTTTGCTTCAGCAAACTTAATCCACAGCCCTGGAAAATGCTGCTGAAGTTAGGCTGGCATAAGACAAAGCTTTTGGATTCTCCAATGAGCTGGCATCTGTGAATTATTTGCCACAGAAGGATACATCTTGGCAGCATCGCTTGATCTGAACTTGGAAAAGCAAGGCTGAGAGTACGCTTACAGAAGGTAGCGACACTTGTCCTTTAAAGGTTGAGATGTAATTCTAAGGCAGAAAAGAGAAAAAGAGAACATGATAATTTTACAAATGAGATTTTTCAGCAAACTTATAATTTTCAGGTGTTTCAAAATATAACTTTTTTTCCCAGTGAAAATAATGAAAAAAAAATCATGAAAATCATACCACCACAAACAAACATTTCTAGAAAATTCTTACAAAGGATGTTGCATCATTTAAGAATCTTAAATATAAATTCCTTAAGCTGGGTTACCGAAGGTCATATTTAGGCACTTTTTTGCCTTGAAGTGTGATGAGCAGCCAGCCTCTCCACATGATTTGTTGTAGGTGCCTTGCACCACAGCACAGCAGACAGATGCCTAATTACAGCCTAGGGAGCTCCTCTTTAGGTTACTTCTTTACCAAGCCTTGGCCTTTATCCCTTCCTGCAGGTGAGAAACCTTGTCCTTGTCTATATTAGCTTGGAAAACATGCACCCTTTCTCCTTCCACTTTTCCCTCCGAGATTAATACACAGATGTGCCACCAGGTAAAGTAAAGTGTCTTTTTTAAAATATATATGCTGTAGCAAACTAATATATATCCCCTATATATTATTAATATTAGGTATCATTAGGATTACAAGCACACTACAGCAGAATGCTTCAAGACAAAGCCTCCTTTTCTCAAAGAGATTGTTACAGTTTAAGGAAATTGCCAAATATTCTTTCCCATATCCCAGTCTTCCCAACCAGCAATCTGGAGACATATGTAAAAAAGGACAAATTCAGCCTCTGTGACCACCTATTCTGGTGCTGATTAACAAGGGCTTGCTGATCTAACATTTAGTAAATACCAAGAGCACAGTTTTTTGCACTACTATTTTTTTTTTTTCTGTTTTCAAGGTGAAGTATTGTTTCATTGTAAAGTAATCTTTTAGTTAATCTGGGAATTTGCTGCCCTTCCTCTATGACTCTCCACTAAGTTGGTCACGAATGTAGGAGGAGTTCTGATGTGTGTTTGCAGTTATATGCACTAAAATAATAGAAATAGAAGTTAATTAAAAAGACCTAATTAATGTGAAAAGGCTAAATTTCTTTTTTATGCCAGGGACTATAAAATTATAGACTAGGAAGAAATGTTTAGGTAAAATAGCATTAAATTGATCCTTATGGTCCTTATGCTGAGTCACTTAGATCTGGCAGACTAAAACATACAAATTTACTAAGACAACAGATAAATGCAGATCCCCAAAGTTTAACACTTGTCAGTGTCCTTGTCCTTTTTGAACTCATTTGTATGCAAACACCCACGGAAATGTATGACATTGTTCACCACAATTTATGCTTAGCAAAATATACCCCAAACATTTTCACTTGCTTTAATCTTATTTTCCAATAATTTCAACAGATGTCCCCTACTTCCTGTATAACAGCTAGGAATTGACACCTAAATTTGCCCCCATTAATTACTTTTTAGGCCATATCTTTATTTCAGCCACTTATTTTCCATGATAAATAATCCTAATCTTTTTTAATCTTTTGTCATATGAAGCTATATTGGCCTTCCTGTTCTCCACGTGCTGTTTTGAGCTCTAATGCTCCTTTTCTGAGATGGGGTAAGTGCAGTATCACAGCATTCAAACTCTTGTTCTACTGGAAATACACAGAGTGGTGTAAATTGAGGAAAATTTCTCAAAAAACTTAAGATCTTCACAGTAACACAGGTCTCTCCTGCATGACAGCTTATTTAGAGTTCAGCAAGGCCTGCAACTACATGCACACATGTAAAGAAACATACACAAAACTGGGAATATCTACTGCCTGACCCTTTGTTATCTGATTGTTCAGCACACAAAGCATCTTTGAAGCCTTCTTGGTATCACCATGTTTAACTTTCCAATTCATCCCTTTCTCCAAGGTGAAAATATGCTTGCATATTAAGCACTGTGAGTCTCAAACAGAGGACCTGGACCCTCATTGATAATGAATTTCCATTATAAAACCTAACTTCCTAATGATTTATCATCCAACAAAGACACCTCCTAATGATAATTTCCTGTTTTTCAGGAAGCCCTGTGTTTCAGGGCTAATTTACATAACTAGGTAAATGGCACTGACTGTATCACCTGTGCCTGTCACATAGAGGGAAAAATCACTTCCCCTTACAAAAAACCTATTGACTTTCATTTGCTGCATCATATTTATTCATGGTTCTGCTAATTAATTCTCTTTATTTTACAGCTCCTACCAAATTTATTCACATGGAAATCCGATTTACTTGTTTATATTAACTAGGATTGCTCTGGAGTTCTTTTTAGAAGTTTCTGTCATACTTAGCACTTTCTTTCCTTGGGTACTGAGGATGATACAAAGAATATATTGCAAACCACAGTTAGTAGTTCACCAGTTTCATATTCATGGGTGAATGGCACCTGGCCCAGGCAATTTATTCCTATTCATTTTTTAAATTTGTTTTAAAACCTTTTTAGTGAGGTTTCATCTCAAGACAGTTCCTGTCCCCCTCCCCTGTAATGAGAGGTTCCTTCTGCTGTGGAGCTCCTGATCTGTGACACAAGCTGCCTTGAGCTGTGACAAGTATATTATCTATACATGAAGCAGAGGTTTCCAACTCAGCAGAAGCTGGCAGCTGCTGTCTTCCTGAGGCTACCTGTTGGGCAAAATCCTGACTTTGTGGTGGGTTGTTCCTGGCCAGCAGCTAAGCCTGCAACCAGTCACTAACTCGTTCCCACATCTCCAGTGGGATGGGGGAAAGAATCAAAGAACAAATGCTGAAAACTCGTAGGTTGAGATAAAGACAGTTTTGTAAGTAAAATACCACAGAGGCTGCTATGGAGAAAATTAACTCCATCCCATCCAGCCATGGTAGAGTTTTGTAACAGACAGCAACCCTCAGGTGCTGAAGAGGTCAGGGACTGCCCTGTGTGGCTCCAAAATTGACCTGCCACAGGATACAGCTAAGCTGGTGGTGTCTCAAGGAAAACTTGGTTAAGGAAAAGCAGGAAACACAGGAGACAAAGGGAACTGAAAAAGATGTGAGAAAAGGGGGAGGAAGTGCTTCAGATGCTGGAGCAGAGCTTCCTCTGCAGCCCTTGCAGAAATCATGCTGGAATAGGCAGATATTCACACCGCAGCCTGTGGAAGACCCCATGCTGGAGTGATGGATATTTCCTGAAGGAAAAATGGCCCATGAAGAGCCCACACTGGAGCAGGTTTATCCTTAAAGACTGCAGCCCATGGGAAGGGCCCATGCTGGAGCAGGGGATCAGTGATGTTAAGAGAAAGAAACAGCAGAAAGGAGCTGTTATGGATTGACCACAACCCTCCAACCTCCTACACAGCTTGGAATGGGGAGGAGATAAAATGGGGAATGAAGGAGTGAGGTTGAGCCTGGGAGAAAGGGATGGAGTGAAGGAAAGATGCTTTAGCTTTTATCTTTGTTTCTCACTATCCAATTCTAGTTTAATTAGCAATAAATTAATTTTTACCGTTAACTAATTTCCTCATTAAGTAATTAATGCCAAGTCTGTTTTGCCTGTATTAGTAATTAGCAAGAGATCTCCCTGTCTTTACCTAAGCACGTGATCTTTTCTCTTTCTATTTTCTCCCCCTGTTCTTCTGAGCAGGAAGAGTGAGAGAGAAGTTGGGCGGGTGCCTGGCAGCCAACCAAGATCAACTCACCCCTTGTGAAGATATTTCAGTGTGAGGAAGGTTCATCAATCCTTCCCCAAAAAGCTAAAGCCAGGGATGACTTTTGACAAGACTTGAGTCACAATGGTTTATCCAGAATTCCCCAAGATATTCCAGCAGGTTTAGGATTAGTTTGGTTATTTCCTCCTTCCTTTAACCATCTTCATCATCACCCAGGCACGGAGTTGCACATTTGAGAGCCATGTGCTATGAGGCAGAATGAGCTGCAGACAGGCAGGGCAGAGCTGCTGGCTGGACTATGTACCCCATCCACAGTCAGACTGACAACTGCACTGGGAATGATGGCTCACAAATCACTTGGAAGGAAAATTGCACACAAAACATCACCTAAGCACACTCTCCATTGTCCCTGTTGGGCAGTGAGACCTGGGGTGTGTCAATGAGTGCTCATCCCTCGCAGCAGGCACAGCTCTCAGGGATGACTGAACTGAAAGCAAGTCTGCTATTGATGGAGTAGGCAGCCCCCAGACAAGAAAACTGTGACTACCTCCTTCCCTTTTTCCTTTTTGTTTTCTTTACTAACTAGGAAAGAACAGAAAGAAAAGAATTTGTACAGTCCTCCTCGTCTTAGCTTGCCTGGCCTTAAAAGTGTGGAGGACTGAGAAGCACAAGTTCCTGAAGTTGCAGGTGAATGTGCGGACGTGGGCCTCGGTGCTGGGCTGCGTGGAGAAGGTCCTCCAAAGGACATTGTGGCCACAACTGCTTCCTGTCTTTGGGGTGTGGTGGCTTGAAGAAGGGAAAAAATTATATCCCACAGTTAGCTTCACAAACTGGAATCACAAACTGGGCTTGCTCCCGAGGACAACAGGAATGAGCAGCAGGAACTCTGAGCCTCTACCTTGCACAGAGACAATGCAAACATTTTTTCTGGTGACAGCAGCTCATTTCACTTCTTTGGAAACTCGGAGGAGGAACCACTGGTCTTTCCAAAAGCAAAAGAGAGAAGCATGGGATCAGCAGCAAGAGACAAGCTTCCACCTCTCATTGTGCTCAGCATCATATTCTCACCCCACACATCTGTGGATTGACAAGATCTAGCTTTTTGTTCTGACCCTTTGGTCATTCATAACTCCCATTAAAAAGAAAATACCAACAAACAATAAAATCAGAATCCAAGCACTATTGCAGCAAATAAGTTAAGAAATATAATACATTTCTTACACAGCTATTGCTGACCCTCTCCCCTTGTAGCAGGGAAAAATCCAGCTTTCAAAATTGTGATGAATATGTTGCCAGTATAATGATCTCCTAACATGCAAAAAAGAGGCCAGGAAATGATTTAAAATGCCATAAACTTCCTCAGAACAGGTTTCCTGCTGATATGCCTTTCTCCCCGAAGTGCCCCCCATGCTCTTTCTGAAATATTCATTGCCCTAATGATTTCTTCAGGCACTGCTCCTGTACATAAAAATTAGTTCCTCCTATCAAGAAAGTAATTCCAAGGGAACTGTTACGGGAGAAATCCACAGGATCCAAAAATGTATGCAAAAAATGTTTGCTTTTCTTCCTTTGCACCTAAGGAGTTGATTTTAACCTTTATTTTCAGAAGTGGCACTGTTACTGTTATCCATGTGTTTACAAGTAGAAAAACATATTTTGAATTTATTCTTTTTTTTTTTT
>VXAD01011332.1:1659710-1766590 GCA_013399195.1 Dicrurus megarhynchus | reverse complement strand
TTTTTTTTTTTTTCCCTAGTGCTGTTATACATTTCAATTTTATCCATGATCTGCCTTAGTTCATGGACTTGTATTGTGCCCTTGCAACACTGCAGGGCTAGATACACCATGATTCACAGGATCACTCATTCTCTAGACACTTCTGCAGCTCTCAAAGCAATTAAAAACATGTTTCATCTGTCACTTAAACAGAACCCTTTTCCCCCCCCCATAATGCTTGCAAGTTCATAGAGGTTTTAGGAAGTAATTCCTTAACTCCTGACACCTCTAATTCATGGCAGCTGTTTTGTAGTGCAGCTTGCTAGCAAAGAGACTATTTTAGTGACTCAAGAAATGGAAACCTAAGAGCCAAAGCGTCCAGTCTTGCACCCACCTGTTCTGCAAGGAGGTTTGGTGCTGCAAGAGGGTGAACAATGGCTCAAGAGCACCGTGTTCAGCTGTGAACCTTGAAGACTGATTCTACAGCTGAAACCTTTCAGTTAAGGGGGTTTTCTATTCTATGTGCAGCTGTTCAGACTCCTGCACACTACATTTAATGAAATGAAGACAAATAGGTGGCCTTCATTAAGATCTGGTTCAAGCAATGAGGTACCCAGCCCTGCACTGCTCATTTGTGGGATGAACTGAGTGCAGCAGAAAGCACGAAGAATACAAGAATAATACCTGCCAGGATGGATTTGAACTGGAAATTAGCGGTGAAGAGCACAGTTACACTCACCCAGATGGGAAAAGGAGAGCCACAAACACACATCTCACTCACAAGTGTTTCAGTGGTACAATAACCAAGCCAGGAATTAATCTGCTCCATGCATTCCAAAAAGGTTTCAAATAGCTCATGGGGAAAGGGATACGGGCCAACTCCCAAGCAGACACTCTTAAATATTCTTGTCTTCCATATGTTTAGCAAAACAAGGGAATGGATATTCACCAGTTCCCACAATTTCTCCAGGGTTATGCTGTACCATTAGTAATCTTTTGAGCATCTATTAAAAATCCACAGATCACAGAAATTTCATACAGGACCAGGAACCTCACTTAGCTATTCTTAATTATTAGAAATAGGAAGAATAAATAAAAGCTAAACAAACACTGATTTAATCTCAAATAATGACAGCATATGCAAAATAAACTGATAAGATTATGAACAAAAATAACAACCAGGTAAAAACTAGAAAAGCCCCAAACCCTGGAAATGGCTAACACACTGCTCAGACTGGGCAGATTAATGCCATTAAAATTTTAATTTGTTAAAACCTCTAATTCCCACTGAAAATACAGATATTTAATATTTGATCAATCTTTGTGTTTGATAAATATTGACTACAAATGAATCCATTAGTTTGAAGATATATTACACATTTTTCTTCTAGTAACATAAATTTACTAGTTCGCTTTTTTTTTTTGCATAGTATCATAAAGTTAATTTTAAGTGTTTAATTTTAGAAGACAATAAGCAAGTTTACAGACCTAGGTAAAAAAATGAAAACCAATCAGAAACTAAATCTGTAACCAACAAGAAAGAAAGAAAAATATATATATGCTATATAGCAGGAAAAAAAAATATTTGATGATAAGATAGGCCCTTATCAACCACAGACAGAAAAATCAGAAATAGTGGTAAATAAATATACAGCTAACAATTGGAATCATACTTGATACAAAGCAAGAGGATGTTTCCACATGAAATAAAATGTTATGGCAAGAGCAGCAAGTTTAATATGGGGATGGAAAAAAAGAAAATTATTAACATAATGAGAGAATATGATTGAGTATCAGAATCTATAACCTTTTAAAAATATTGTGTTTTAACCTGACTGGAGTGAATGTTTAAAAGAAAAAAATAGCTGGAGAATTCATCCCTGCAAAAAAGGACCTTGGTTTGAATCAAGGATCTGAATCAATCTGAGAAAGTGCTAAAGGATTTTAAAAATCAAGATCAAATTTTGATATTAGAAAAGGTTTCTGATAAGGAGATTGCTGGGGGTACTAAACAAACACTGCCTTGATTCAAACTTTACACACAAATAGAAGTCAGTTCACTCAAGATGCTACGGCATCAAAACCAGAAAGTTAATGGTAGTTGTGAGATGTGGGTCTTATTAAAAAGTACAAGACTGTTATCTCTTTCTGGACACAGTCACATGCCTGGTTTATACAGCAATGGAATAGACCAACTTTTCTTAAAAGTGTTTACCTTGTTTTGCTTTGGTCTTGGTAAGATTTTTAAGAAAAAATTAACATGGCACAATAGATGGAATGAGAGCTGAATAAGTGGCAGATCTCTAAAAACAGTAATTGATTATGGAGTGTAAATGCATTATTAGCAAAGTCCAGTAAAGATAAATCTATCATTCAAAAATATTGAGTAATTTTATCAGCAGTCTCTGTGATACCTAGTGATGTCTATAGGTAGCATGAAGGTTCATTATAGTAAGCAAAAACTAAAAAAAAAAAAAAGATCTGCTACAGAAAGGTGTAAATTCACTGACTGGGATGTTGTCAAAGCAACATTGTGTATTAACACGGCAAAATAAAAGAAAATGCACTTGGTAATAAGGAATGAAGATTTTACCCTGCAGGGCAGCAGAGTTTGCTGCAGAAAATACCGTTCAAAGAAAGGCTACCGAGTCTTTGCAGGGAGCACCTTGGACATGGGCTCTAGTGTCAATAATGCAGGTAATGGAGTAGTTATTGGTTAACTCAGAATTTGCCAGAAAACAGCACATATGGATTGTTTGGGAATTGCCTAATGCATGCATGTTCGGAAATCTCACAGCATAGCATTTTTTATAAGTGGGGCTTGTATCTTTGTAATCTATAGACAAATTTCTCATTTTAGCCAAGGGGTTACTCTGCATCTTTTTTCATTATGCTCAGTGTGTTTCCCTGGGGAACACCTCAGTTTTCTGTACACGGGGTAGCTGTTGTGGCCCCACTTCCATAGGATGGCTGGAACCCTCCATTTAGAGCTGGCTGACACATGCCTGGAAATCCTGGCCAAAAGAACAAGTTCTCAAAATTGACAGGGCAAGACATCCAGGTACAAAGAGAATATATAACTGGAGAAACAAAATGAAAATCAATACCTAGCTTCCTTGCACCCAATAAGCTCTGGACCCGGGAGGTATAAAAAAGTGAAACAAAATTAGGACCGTGTTTTTGCCTCTGGGGACAAGGTGTCTACAGGTGGTAGAAGGATAACATGTACCACCACTTGGTGCTTGTGCTTTAAGGAGAGATTTTAGTAGAGTTATAAGAAGGTCCCAAAAATAAGTCAGAGAATCATGCCATAAATTAGTTTTGTTTACTACGGAGAAAAATAATGTTAAAACTTTCCAGAATATGGTAAGTAGTGTATTTATACATTAAAGTAACCTGAAAATCTGCAGTGTCAGAATTCAGTCACAGTACATGAGCTGAAGAAGCTAAAAATTTAGTAAATTCAGCATCCAAATAAGGAGCAGTTTCCTGGTGTTGAGAGCTAATAATTTAGCCTGGAAGACAGCAGACTCACTCTTGCTTGGAGTATTTAAAATAAGATTCAGTATACTTTAATGTATCTTTTGAAGATGGCTGTGTGGCAAGTGTGTAAGGAAACTCAGAGTGCTGACAACTTTATTGGATTAAATAATTCAACTAGCATGTAATACGAATCATGCAGTATCGTAGGACCAAACTCAGAACTTTCCTGATAAAAAGCTGTGCTTTCAGTAATGACTCCTTTGTTGTGTTCTTAATATTTGAGGCACTCTCTGACAGAAGGGAATCTAAGCCAACCCCAAATTTAGAGGTAAAGGCACACTTCAATTACCCCAGTTGATCTGGCAGCACTGAGGGTTGTTAACCATTCTAATTTTCATGACCATGATATTACAAAATCAAAGCCCCTCATAGCTGACAAGTTAAAAGAGTGACTGGTAATAAACCATGGCGCTGCTCAAAATGATGAGCTGGTTCTTCCACTGCAATAAATCAACATTATTTCCTTGGCAAATGAAGCCTTAGATTTATGCCAGGTAAGGGTCTGACCAGCATGTAATGTTTTGAAATCTGGAGAACCCATTTTTCTTGGTTGCAGTGTGCCTCGTTCGTCATAAAAACACAGTAAAACACTCCAAAAGGACACTTAATACATTGTCAAAGTAAATGCATCTCTGTAAATCAGAGTCAGCATGGCTATGTCTCTGGTGATACCAGTGTTGCTAAGGTAACTACTAATTTCCACCCTAGAGTAAATATTACATAAAGCTGACAGCTTATTCAATTTTGTATGTTAGACTTTGGGGCAGAGCATGTCTTTTATTTCCTCCTGTGATATTGACCCTGCTTCACTTGTGCACCCTCTGCTGCTTAAAATCCTTTATCCTTTAACCTTTACCACCTGCCAAAAAAAGTAACAGCCAGAAATTCTGATCCCTCTGGTCTGCTACTTTCTCATACGCTTTGCTTTTTATTTCATGTCAGGTTATGAGTCAAATTTCTTAACTCGCACGCTGAAGCTTAGAAACAGCATCTCTAAAATACCATGTAGCTGCTTTCTAAGTAAAGACGTACAGCTGCTATCGAACCCAGTTTTCCACACATTGTCTGAATCTCCGATAAGTAAACCCACTTGTCTTTCCCTTTTACACTTGTTGGAGTCTTTGGTGGGCAGCTGTTAGCACCTTGTTGAACAAACACACAGCAGTATTTGTGTGTTTATAGGAACTCCTCTAAAGATATCGTTTCAAATGCAGTGTTTGGTGTAAATGGCACCTTAAACTATTCCTTCCCCTGTCTCATGGTGCACTTTGCTTTCTACTACGCTGGCACAATCATTTGCTACTCTGTGCTACAGCTCTGATTAGGATTCTCTCTTAAAAATGAAAAAAGCCTTCCCTGACTGCCTTTTTTATTAGCCCAAATCAATTTCCTGATTGGGTTGAAAGCAAGCCCTGTAAACAGGCATCCTAAACATAACTGAGGATGGTTGTCTGCATGGCAACAGGAAAATGGGGATGTAAGAGTAGAAGGGCTAGGAAAATGAAATCTAAAATTTCAGTTTTACTGCACTCTTACTTAAGCATCCCAAACCCACAATATATATTTTTGGATTCTACACTTACCATTTTCTTCTTCACTCAGGAAGATGCTGAACTGCAGCTTTCACATTTAGGTCTTGCCTCAGCTTTTGATGACACGGTCTGGATACACCCAGAACACACACTCAGAATTTGCTATTCTGATATAATGCACCTGTAACTAAATTCAGACATATCCTTTGAATTTCATGGAATGACATCGGTTTATACCAGCAGGGAAACTAACTTAAGAAGATGCAACTGAACAGGGCAACCACCACCTGCACACCTGTCAGGCCTGGTCAAAGAAATGCTGAATATCCACTGGCCTGTAGCTGCTACATGAAATTACTTTTGAATAGAATCAGTTTCCAAGAGGTTTAATCTCACTTGGAAATGCAGTGCAAAGGAAAAAAAAAATCAAGCCTGAGCTTACAATAAAAACCTTTCCTGTCTTTTGCAAAAAATAAGTTTACTTTATGAAATACTCACAAATTTGCGTACACTATGAGAAACAGAAAAAAAAAAAGGTTCTTTTTTTGTTTCTATTAGTGGAAAATGAAATAAATCTAGATAATTTTCAAGCTATGGAAATAAGCTAGCATAAATTCCTGACTTTCATACCTTTAACATGGCTGCACAAAAGAAGGCTTGAACTAGTTATTTATGTGCTCACATCTATACATTCATCACATTTATGATGCTTATTTTGAGAACAAAAGAACATAGGACACGTAGGAAAAGATATGGCTTTGACAGCTTGCCAGATGTCTTGTTTTCCTCTGAAACAGGGAGCTAATCACTGCCTCACACTGAAGATGCAATCCTATAAACATTAAACTGCAACAGTGGGAACGTGGGACTGAAAAACTTCTTCACGAGCTTCAGAAAATGTTTAAGTTCTATATCAGAAAATTATTGCTTTTGGGAGAGACAGATCCCCATTCCAACCTCAGTGATTGAATGCAACATCTTTATATTTTTGAGGAAGCATCATGGACTCTCTCAAGGAAAACAGCCAAGCAAACTGCCTTTAGTTTGCTTATCGTTCCAGAGCGGCTGAGGTCTAGGAATCAATTAAGGATTCCAGAAAGCTCCCGGGAGGAGCAAGGGCTGTGTGTATTTATTTGCACAACCCTGCTGCACTCCTGGGCTTTTTGTCTGAATGGTTGTTTTCTATGCCTCTTTAGTCTTTGAAATCTAAACCAATAACAGAGATGATTTTATTAAGCGGACAGATGCCCTTAACAAACCAGACTGGAATCATCATTGCCTTTGACGTAAATTTATGGAGCAGTTGTCAGATGGTAACGACTTTCAGTCATCACCATGTCTGAATCTGAGGCTGTGAATTGGGTAATAATAGACTTGGTGTTGCATTACCAGTTTCCTGAGCCATGTACTGTCCGGCATCCATCTTGGAAAGAATAGATCTCAATGTTCCTAACAAAATGTTAGAAAATTAAGATTCTCTCTTCAATGTCCGTCTAATGTGCACAGACTGAAGGATCAATTAAGAAGATTCCAGCAGTCGTGCTTGACTTTTAAAGAGAGACTTTCAACATAAATTCTCCTTCTTTGGTAATTTTTGGGATTATCACAGCTAAAACATCCCTTTAGAACAAAACCAAAATTAAAAAAGCCCCAAAGTTTAGACCAACGATTTTCATCTCTGCAAAGTGAGTAGAATCAAGGTCAAAAAAAGTCATTTATGAATTCCTTAGGCTTAAGGCCATACTGTCACAAAGAAAATGTACACAGATGTTTGCATCTTGTGCTGAATTTTCTCAAAAATTATTCAAAGGAATAGATTTTTATTCCTTGAAGGAAAGAAATGAAAAAGAACACATTTAACTCTAACTTCATTTTACAGCGCAAGTTAGTGTAGGTACAGCCAATGATTTTATGCAAGATTGACTTGTAATACTTGTTTATTGGCATAAACAAGGAATCATTAATATAATGACTTTTAATTAACCTATTTTGCAAGTGCGCCTTGGTATTCGTGTCTCATGACACACCTTAAAGAGTGACGCTGAGGGACAAATGATCATAAATACCAAGATCACAATGATCCTCAAGGGAGCATTTCACAGCATGAAACAAAATTATCAGAATACTTACAGATACATCCTAAAATCTTTGAAATGGTTAAATCTTCCCTCTTTCCTTAGGATGACCGTGGTTTTGCCAACAACTGAAACAGGTTTTTAAACTCTGACTTTCTTACACCAGCCTACGACAAGAAAATCTGCATTAGTGATATGAGCAGCATGGAGAAGATCAGCATTAAGATAGTTAAAAGATTAATGTGCATGAAAAGGTCAAAACTAAAATAGAGTTAGTCGGCTGTAAGAAAGTGGCTATATCTGATCTAAGTCAGTATGACTACATATTGCTTAACTACTATATAGAACAAGAGTGGCTCCATTTTATCTCTAGGGATAACTGCAACCCTTAAAAGAAAGTATTTGGAAACACTTAGTGTTTCAAGACAGAAGATCTGAGAAGCTTCTACCATAGGAGTCATCCATAAATTTGTGCAGTTTTCGCCAGTAAATGAGTTCCTACTACTCCCTACCCAAGTCCTTCCACAGGTCCAGACTATATTTTATCAGCAGGACATAAATTAGGGTGAGCTCCATTCTCACACTGCGAACAAAGCTCAGCTGTATGTGTGCTGTGCTGCTCCGCTACAGTTTGTCTTTCAGAGATCAAAAGACTCTCTGCAATGTTTTGTGGAGGGCAGTAACTGTGGTAGTTCCTGGCCTACATTCTCACCAACAGGGAAGTCTGTCTAAGACCTCCTCTGTGCCTGTGTCAAACAATTATCTCTTTCTGCACCTTAGAAATAATAGATTTGACCATCTAACAGGCCTTTTCTAACATTATAAACTTGGGTCCTGGACTTCTGTGACTTCTGTTATTCTGTGATTCAGTCTTCTCTTCATTGTACCATTAAATAAGTCAGGTTGGAAAGACTTTGGGAGTCAACAGTATCAATTCCCATCTCAGTACAGGGATAATTTAAATATAGCTGCCTCTGGAAATGGAGAATCCAAAACTGTCTGGGCAACCAGGTCCGGTGTTCAAGCATCCTCATAGTGAAGAATTTTTTATCTTAGTTCTAATTACATTTTCCCTTCCTGCAGCCTCTGTTCATTGCCTCTTGCCCTTTTGCTGTGAAACTCTGACAGAAGTCTAGCTCCATCTTCTCTATAAATCCTTTTTAAGAAGTTGAAAGTGACATTTAGATCTTCCCCTAGCCTTATGTTCTTCAGTCTGCCACTACTGAGCTCCACGACATTTCTGTCAGCCCGTTTCTTGGGGTTATTGAATTATCTCTGAATGACAGTCCTTCCCTCCAACTTATTTGTTGGTCTCAGCACTGGTGTCATCTGCAAACTTGATGAGGATTTATCATCATTCCCACCACTCTGCTCATTAATAGAGACATTAATCAGTATTTGCCCCTGTATCAGCTGCTGAGGAATGCCGCTAATAATCACATGCCAGTTGGACTCCACACCACTGATCATATTTGGCAGCCTAGCAAGTTTTCCATCTGTCCAGCCTATTTTTACCACTTTGGCTGCAGAAATTCTACTATGAGAGACCATGTCCAAAGCTCTGCTGCCATCAGAATAAACAACATCCTCTGCTCTCTCCTCATCCACCAAGCCAGTAATGTCATCCCCAAAGGCAGTCAGAAGTTTGTGACACGACTTCCCCTTAGGGAATGCAAAGGAGATAAGTCAGCATGTTTGGGGTATTTTGTGTCCCTACAAACAGCAAATCAGTAGAATTTGCTTATTCAATGCCAGAGGTGGACTGACTGGCCTGTAGTTATCTGAATATTTCCCCTTGCTTTTAATGACTATAGATTGATTTGCCATTTTCTCATAATTTGTGACATTCTCAAATGGCCACAGCCTCTCCAAGATGACAGAAAGAAGCCTTGTAATGACTTCAGATTGTTCCCTCAGCATCCTTGAATATATCCAGTCCCACAGGCTTATGCTTCTCCTGTTAAGCTATCCCTGGCCTGGTCTTCCTCTAGCATTAGTAGTCTACATTTCCAGGGACTGACACTGGGCACAGGACATGTCAGTGGCATGAAAACCAACCTTGCCACAGTAAAGAATGAGCCAAAGAAGGCAGAGAGTCTTTCCATATCTTTTGTCATTACACAGCCCATTCCAGGTCACTTGTTCATTCTTTATCTTCTAATAAATTGAGGGAAAACCAATTGTATTCTTTGCTAATGTATTTAACCAAATACCTAAACATTTTTAGTTTATTTACACACCAGCTGGGAATAAATCTGAATTGCTGTAGTAAACAACTTCATTGTGCAATTTTCATTGATATAGTGTTTAAACATCTATAATTAAACTTTTTTTGGTATCTCTCACTTACTCTTTGCAACCTTACTAAGTAACCTCTGGCCTCTTGTAATTTAGTAATGTAGCAATTTTTGATCCACTATGACTTTCAAATGTTTAGTTTCTCTGTATAAATCCTATATATTTACTGTTCAGGCTTAGCTAGAAACAAAACAAATTGCTCCAGGATTACTTAAACAGAAAGTTCTTAAGCTAAAGAGATCTATCCAGACAGCAAATCAACCTGTGATAAAATGGCAATTTTCTTATTCAGGCAGGTCAGTAATTTTGTGTGTACTGTGAGGCTGGGAATAACAGCTTCATACCAGGCATTAACCTTAGGTCTCTTTGCCAAGTTTTCTTCAAAGATCTGAAAGGCAAGCTGTTATTGTCAGAAAGTGTACTTATGATTCAGCATAGACACAATTATACCGTGTTAAAGCAAAAATTCCCCTTTTAAAGAATATTAATGTTTCAAAATAAAACTTTCAAAAAAAAGAAAAACCCAAAAAAACCAACCAAAAAACGAAACCAACCTAGAAAAATGCCATTTGCAGTTGCCTCAGGAACTTTAAATGGAAACTTGAAGGTATGCTATGACTGTGCTTACAGGCTGGCTTTAATACTGTGATTTTCCTTTTCCCTACAATACTAGTGCCATTCAGAGCACACAATACACACTTTACTCTTTGCAACAACTAGTCAATACTTTCTTTACTTCTTCTAAGGATACATCCCTTTGTTCAGGCTTTATTTACTATGCACTCTATAAATCTGCTCTGATTAGCATCACACAAGGACTCTGTAAGAGCGGGAGGAAGAGAAGTGCATTCTCCCTGGCTCCTCTCAATAGCTTCAGAATGCAAGTCCTGTAAATACAATCCTTTTCACAAAACACGTTCCAAATTATCCACGTAAATGACACTGGAATACATAATTCTCTCCATACATAATCTTCCCTTCAAAAACTGGTTTATTTCCAGAACAAAAATTTCCACGTTTTAATCTCTGAAAGAGGGACGGCGGGTGGTGGGAGGTAAACAGGAACACACAAACATTTGTGCAACAAGGATAAAGAAAAAGGCAAAACAAAATGTCAAGTGGCTCCTGAGCACAGTTAATTTGTTCACCTAAATCCAGGTATCCCATCATGCCATATCCACACTGCACATCAGGAATAAGCCATCACAGTCTCCTTTCCAGTAAAGGCAGATCTCGTGTTTCGAAGCATGGAGGTTATTCACTTTAGCAAGCTTTAAAGTGAGGGAAAAGAACATGACATATTCTCCAGCCTCATGCTCAAAAAGGCTGAAATCTTCATGTTTCCTTGCTTCCAAAGCCCTCAGCCTGAAGATGACATGCTATAAGGTTATTTTTGTATTGCATGAAAACAGAGGAGGAAATGAAGTGCTACAGCTCCTGCCTTAGTCTCACCAGGCAGGTGACATGTAGCACATAACATTTTGGTGTAAGCTCTGATCCCACTGAAGTGGGAGTTTTGCCACTGACAGGAACAAAGAAGAGAATTTCCCTAGCTCTAGGCCAAAATTAGAAGATATGGATTGGTCTAGAATATGCAATTGCCAGGAAAGGAATTTGACCCTTTGTATTTAGACATTGTGAAAGACATTTTGTCATGAAAAGTGGTAAGCACCACAAGTAATAAATTATTAATTATAAAGCATCTACCCTTTATTTCTTAATATAATTGTAACTATATATATATAAAATATATAATACTGCTTATCTATATACATGTAAATTACCTTATATATATATATAGCATGTGTTTATATTTGCATGTACTTAAATTATACATGCTCTATGTATACAATTACAGTCTACAAGAATAAGAAAGCATTTATATATATTAAGTTTCTGTTAGTTCTGGCACTATTTTCCCACTCCTTCCTGAAATCTGTATACTATATAAGTCCTGAGAAATCTGGAATTCTGTCTCCTTCTTCAAGATTTTGGAGGGAGGGGGAAATAATTTTTGTTTCTTCAGCTCAAACCTCTTATGGGAAGAAGTTGGTATAAATCTTTATAACACAAGGTCTCCTTAGCCTGTCTTATTGTTGGGAGAGATGGACTCACCCACTGTGATATACAGTAAAAAGTATTGCATTCCCAGGGCAAGAAAGTCAAGATGGCTTCATGATGTCCAGGAGGGAACTAGCAAATGAAACTTCCCTGTGGCCAGAATCACAGATTACAATGGAAGTTAAAATTTGAGCCACACAGTCCTTAAGTACAACCTGACATTTGACCAAAGAGCTGCACTGAGAAGGTCTCAATATCCTGAAACAACAGACACCTGCTGTCTGCTGCGAGTGCAATGGATGGAAGTAAATAAATTCCTTTCCTGCTACCTGTGTTGCTTGGTCTTGGTCAGCCTCATTAATGTAAATAGGGGCCTTTTGCCTCCTGACAATTCATCACACATGAAGACTGGCCAGGAGAATGATTTTTTACTGATCAAGGAACATAAAGGTCAGAGAGCTTCCACAAGATGAGAAAGTGACTTAGCCACTGGAGAAAAGTGAGAGCAGTTGTAAAATGCTGTGGACTGACTCAGTCACTCCTTCATAAAACAGTTCACAACAGAGAAAGAAGGTAATAGAACAGGGATCACACACCCTCCAAAGCATCACCTGTGCATTCATTTTCAGCACCCTGGTTCTTCTATTTTTACCAGAGTTATCCAATTATTACAAGTGAGTTCACCAGGTGCATCTCCCTGTCTATATAATTAGAGCTGCACAAGGCAGAGTCTGTGGGCCCCCCCATCCTGGGGATCCCTCTTTTGCAGGCACAAAAATAATCCATGAATAGAAAACTGCTTGCAAACTGCCTGACAGATGTTCAGGTAAATAAGTAGAGGAACTTTTCTGGATACAGCAGTATTACAGGACTGCAAGGTGCACTGTAGGTGAGTTAGGGGGAAAAAGATATATTGCCTGAAAATATCGCTCTCCTTTCACATGTTTTTGGTTTTAGATACAGCAAGTGATATTGATCTAGTTGATAAATCATTTGTTCCATTCATCCATGCTTGGAAACATTGCATCTATTTATAACTTCTCGTGGAGACAGAGGTATCTCAAAATTCTACTTATTTTAGTTTACCCAATATTATTAAGGTTTTTTTACTGATGATATTAAAAGGATTATTTTAAAAAACCCCAAAAATCATTTTATACCAAAAAAGATACATTGAAAGCAACATCTGTTTAAATAAGTACAGCTAGTTTCCAAGCTCATTCACGATTAAAATGAAGGAGGAATATTTTCTTTGATCCAAATTTTGAGACATTAATTTCCCCAGACCAGTACATAGAAGGTGGTTAAGTTCATTTTGATTATGTAGTGCACATATTGACTTGTTCACTTACTGCTTAAAATGTGATGCTTGTCCTTTCTGCTCTGGATTTTATTATAAACTAAAACATAATTCTTTCCCATTTTTCCTCAAATGTTCTGTGTTGGAGTTAACAGTGGACTTAGCATTACAGATTTTAGGAGGTGTCTCTATCTGATTTGCTCCTGTTTCATGAACTCTTTTAATTGCTTTTTTTAGAAAGCACCATAAAATACATTACAGGATATTTGACAATATGACCTTTGTGGACTACAGGGGTTTTTTATTATTTCTAACGGTACCTTACATAAATTAATATAAAATCTTTTTTTCCTTGTAGAAATTAAAAGTATATTAAAAGATCAACACAAATTTAATAATTTCATGTGATGTAATGGAATTATTGCTTTTAATGTAATCAAGTGTTTTCAGAACCGGATTACCACCTATATTTTTACTAATATTAAAGTCAAGTTATTGATGGATGAAAAAAATCAAAATCTATGATATTTGGAAACCCAGATTGTCAGTGATTAGTAAATATTACTTCCCTGAGCACTTTGGATAGACTATCAACAGTGGTAATTGGATTTCTTCCCCTCATAATTAGGATACATTTGAACTTCCAAAATTTAAAAGTTCTCCTTTGTCATACCTGTGCTATACTCAGGAAATGTTAATCCTATATCTTGATCGTATAGATTATTTTCTTCTTAATCAACTGAGGGAAATATAACCTTTAAACAATGAACTGCAAGAGCTTTGAAACTGCAGACATTATCAGCAGATGAACTGTTACACAGATAAAGGGATTAATAGAAGTTTTGCATAAATGAACCAAAATAACTGAATTCAGATGTTATATATGTATATATATATATATGGGCACCCTCAAATGAGTATCTGATAGAACTTTTTATGCAGGAAAGGTTACCTGGAGGATGTAAAGGAATAGGAAATACAGGCAACCTGGACATTGCTGGAGAAGGAGGTGAAAATGACATCAAATGTCGTGCTTTCTGGCAGAGATAAGGTCTACAAGCTGACCAGAGGCCCCAAAGAGTCCTAAGGGAAATGGATCTGCTGAGGAGTTTGTATATTGAGATAAAAAAATGATTATTTTGTTGACATGAGTCAAAGACGGCTGTGCCAGGTGAAGGACTGAAATACATTATGAGGAGTAGATAATGTGAGGTGATATTTTAACATCCAGGGATGAAGACCAAGACATACAGGACAAAACCAACTTGGAATATTTTGAAATGTTCCACCAGCAAAAGACAAACAGATATTATTTAAAAGAGGGACCTACTTGAGTATATAGGTACTGTACTTGTGTAAGGGTCAAGATATAAACTAAACCCAAAGATGAGTTATTTGAGACACACAGAGATGGAGCTCTAAAAAGAATAGTTTTACATTTTGAGCTAAAATATTCTGAAGTTAAAAAAATAAACAGTAGGCCAGATGAAAATGAAATCTAAGATGTCTCTGAGTTTCTCTAAGAGATCTGAAGTACAATATGAGAAACAAAGGCTATTTTCATAAATAATGTATAAGCACTTAATAGTGCTTCTCTTTCTTACAGCTCACATGTGATGGTTGCCTCTCTTTTGTCCCCATTAATTTAAAGCAAACTCTGATCTGGGGAAAAATATGTAATGACACATCTGCACCTATACAGCAGGCAACATTTTTCCATAATGTGCCTTTTATTTCATGTCAAAATCCTGAGACCAGTTCTCAGGTCCTTCCAGTTTTCTTCCTGCTCACAATTTATCTACAGATCACCACATGACCTCCTTTGACAACCCTTCTCATGGGGATGGAAGACCCAGGGGTTACATTCTTGATAGGCCACTCACTTTCCCCTAGATGATGTTAGTCATAATTTTCTCCCTTCCTTTTTGCCTTTCTGTGGTTGCTCAGCAGGCCAAAGTGTATTTCAAAACTCTCTCCCAGGTTTCCATCCTAAGCTCCCCAAGCAGGCGGCTTCACTTTTCCATCTCCTGGTTTTCTGCCTTCACCTCCTCCCATGCTGCACTAATTCTGGCACCACTCCACTCACAAGTTAAAATCAGCAGTAGTAATTTTTTACTTTGCTGCTAGAAGGCTGTCTAGGAGTCACCAGAGGAGTGAAGGAGATTGCACCTTCCTAACTTTTTAGACGCAGTTATGAGGAAATCATTGCATATCCTCAACCTGTAGCACTAGCACACATTGCTAATTCCTGTCTGTCAGCTTGAACACAAAAGGAAACAGAATCCCAGCCAGAAAAAGTTACATGAATCCATCTCCCTGACTGAGATGTTGCCTTCTCTTATTATTCTACCTGCATCAGCCTGTACTGAGTGTATAGAAGGCAGGATACTCTTACCCATGTCCTGGGTAATTCTGAACATCACCAGTGCCTGTCTGTTCCCAAGGCCGTGACCTTTATGCCTCCCCACTTACCCACTTCCATGCTTTGCCGTGTGCTGTCAGACTTGATAAGCAGAAACCCACTGGCTTTTCTTTCCTCTGTCCATTTCCTTCCACTCCCTTATCCATACAGGCTTGTAAATCTGACAGAGAAATATGGCTCCACGTAAGACTTTGGAAAATATCTTCCTTGGTTTATAAGTCTTCTCATTACAAGGTACACAAAGATAGCAACAAAGCTCACAGAGGAGAAGGAAAGTAATTGTAATTCTATCAAGACTTCTAATTCAAACTGCTTCAAATGTTAATAGATTTCCAAGGCAGCACCAGCTAATCCCACGCTGTCAATTTTTATAGTGGGAGAATCACCGGCCCTGACACGTTTAATGTGCTTTTTGTAACCAAGCACCTCGAGCCGCGATCTCATCTGTTCTCATTAAGCAAACAAAGTGGAGGTAGGTCAGTCTGTGGATGGGAATCCTCTGGGGACAGCTCCCACCAGGAAATACGTTCAGCCACTACCAAAGTCACACCGGGGCAACCCCTGCCGTCCCACTCAGCCCCACACCCTGCCACAGACTGCCCATGACAGCCAGCAAGTGTCTGCACTTCCCTCTCGCCTCCGCGTCCCCCTCCCCTGCACAGGGAGCAGATGTGGCAATGATGACTTGCCACGGGAGGTGACCTGGTTCCCTAAGGGTCTGCATTAAACCAACATTGCAGTGAGTGGCAGGAGGCACTCTGCTAATAGAGGTTTTGTCCTCGGGATGAGAAATAAAACGTTCTCTGACTCGTGGTCACTAAAAATCCCAGAGAGCTTTTCACCAGACTGGGGCTTAGCACCGGTATCCTGATCGTATTCCAACGCAGGTAATTGCATTTCACCTGCTTAAATTCCCCTGATGCACAAGCTGAGTTCTCCTCTTCACCTCCTCAGCTGAAATCAGTAGCACCAGCAGCACAAAGGTTGCTACTACACCCTGCCCTGCTGATGGCTGTGTTTTAGCAAAGAGCATCGCTTCCTACACACAGAGCATTCCAAATCCTTTGCAGAGCATCTTGATGCATGTGAATGCTGCTATATATACACACAAAGTAACCAGTCAATAACGGGAAAATTGTACAGTATTAAAGGATTTCAAAATAAATTAGGCTACTCTCCCCACAAATCATTAGCTCAAAAAAAAAACCCAGAAACACAACATATAGAAATTAATATCTTGGTCAGGTAAAAAAGTAAACATTTCTCTAATATAACTGAGAGTAGAGATATTGATTTCTGAGCAGATAGGGTACTGCAGCCTCTAGCAATCCTGTGATTAAATCACTAGCTTCAGCTCTGGCAGCACTGTTTCCTGCAGTTAAAAAAAAAATTAAAAATATATATGCAGAGGATATCTCCAGATCCCCAGAGCCGTTCCTCTGAGTAAACTGGAAAAATGTAAATATTCCCCTGAGGGTTTCTGATCTAGTGCAAGATTACCTGACTGAAGTGGATCATTTTAGTACTTCTTTGAACAGGAGGTAGTTTCTGCCTCTCAGACCTGATTTGTTAAAGCTCTGAAAGGAAATAGATTAAAAACTGCAAGCAGCCTCTATGACCCGGCTTTCTGAGCACTCTGCGGGCAAACAGATTTGGTGGTGTCACAGGGCCTGACCTGAGTCTCCAGAAAGTTAACACCACTCTTTCTTTGGTTTTTCTGGATTTAAACCAGGGCTTCCCACTTGGAGGCAGCAGGCACTGCTGAGATACAGAGCTCCTACCACCGCAAATGGAGGGTTTCATATAACCCAACAGCATTAACCACTACTGTGGAAAAGCCAAGGTCTTTTAAACCCTGTAACTTATCACCAGAGCAATCTGTGCCATAAACAGTGAAAGAAGAGATCTGATAAAAAAATTCCACTGAAATCGGTGGGCTGGGTTAATTTACAGGAAAGCAAAACCTAGAGATGCCTTGGCAAAGCAAAATTTTATTATTGATCATCATATTTCTTATAGATTCAAGATTCAGTTCAGGAAAATTCATCATCTTCCTTGTCTTTTCCCCTTTATCTTATGGAAGAACACAGAAAAAGAAAGTTTTGTAAAAAGATTTCTTTAAAACCGCTTAAATGGCTCAGATATTCAGTGGTATACAAAGGGATGTATTTTCCATTTTAATTTAAAACAGTGAGAAACTAGTACATTAAACTGATGGAATTTTTTATATATAAATTAAACAAGGAACTTAAAGGACAAGGCCAAGAATGAAGAGCCATTGAAACAGCAGCCCCAAGCAGAATGGTCTGCTAAAAAGGGTTAGACAAGAAATTCTCTAAATATTAATAAAAAAGAGAAGTTACTGGAAATTATACTTCTTAATTGAACACCATTTATTCCTTATAAATATTTTCTATTTAAGGCTTAATATGCATTAACTATTTATGAAAACTTTATTAAAGGAATTTCACAGTGGCACAATAATTTTTGAATTGCTGAAACAATAGCACAAAGAAGGCCTAAGCTGGCAGATTTGATTGCTAGGGAATTAACAGAGCATAGAGGTTTCCTCCCAGACCCATGGACCCAAACAATTTATGCCCCATGACCTGGTCACTCCTGACCAGGGGAGGGCTGTACCATGGGAGCATGGAAAGGGTCACAGAGGATGCTGCCTGGACACACTTGCCTGTGTGACTCCTGCCAAGACACGTTTGGTCACTCCAGGAAACAAAAATCTATTAGTGCAATTATGATGAGCACTGTGCTATGGTAAACAGACTGTAGAATAAAAAATGTACACTATAGGGAGCTTGTGCTACATCAAGACTCTCTTTCTGGCAATAATATTTCATCAAGAAAATATTGTTTGTACCACCTCTCCCTCTTTGTTTCACTTGAGGAGGTAGCTACAGTTATGAAATGTGTAAATGTGTTTTTATTTTACATCTTTCTCTTTGTTCCTTCCAGCTCCCCTTCCTTCCTAACACATTTTTATATCTCTTCATGACAGTGATACTGTCCCAAAGGGAGCACGTTTTGCAAGTGTTTGTTATTGTTACCATCAATATGCTCAGCCAATAGTTTAATGTAAACTCTTTTTCTTCAACTCAGGAGTAATTTATTTCAAAAACAATGAAAAAATGTATGTTATTTTTCTTATACAATTATTATGGTAACATGATGTAAATTATTTTGATTTTTTCTGAGCTTTAATAACCTACATTTTATTCTGTTTCAAAGCTCATAGAATGGTTTGGCTACTCCTAAATACCTGTAAACACTTCTTAAGCATCTTTCAAACAAACACGAAATCATAGCCACCAGAAGTGGTGGAAGGAATGTCAAATTTGGAATTTCCAGAAAGATTTCTTCTTATGAACAGAGAGACATAAGCGGAATAATATGGCTCAGTATTTATTAGTGTTTTTGCCTTGCAGACTTTGCAGTGGAATAATGCAACAGATCTTAGCAAATGCTTAAATCACTTCTGCTATTGACCTTGTCCTGCTATCATCCATCACAGGGTGACATACATATCATAAGCTTGTCTTCAATTTCCAGTAATATATTGAGAAAGTGAAGGAAACAGAGGAGTAATGGCAAATGCAACAGTATTATTTTTCCCCTTTCGAAATTTCCTGAACTGCACTTTTCTTTCGAAGCAGCAAGCTTTCTGGGCATACTTTAGAAAAGAACAGAGGATTCATACTCATAGCTTCAGGAACAGGTTTTCTGGCTTTGTGCTGGTCACACAAATGTGAGGGCTGCGTTTTATCCTCACTCAGCAATCCCCTTTCTTCCGTCACTCGTAGCCCCGCGATGCGCGGGATTATGTAATTTGCACACAGGGGGAACAGATCCCTATCGCCTCACCACTCACGGATGAGGGAGCATTTTGCTTCAGTTGTTAGCTTGAAGTGTGTTGTGTCCTGCCTGGTTGGCACTGCTCCATGTGCCAGAGCATTTCAGTGTGAGACAAGGAGGCGAACCTCACCAACTCCGCTCCCATTTCTTACGATTTCTCCTCTAAGGAAGAAAGAAGGTATTCACTGAATTGAGCTGTTTGTAACTACCAATGAAAATACTTTTCCTGACACGGTCAAAATCTTTCTGAAAGCAAAAGCTGCTCTTCTTTTGACCCAAAGAGTCTCCACACTTTAGGCAAAACCCACGTTTAGTACTACAGAGTAGAATTTTAAATTTCAACAAACTATTTTTTCAGTCCTTAGGCTCTCATCTCCCTGACAACCAGGGACATTTGGGAAAATCTTGAAACTATGGAGAAGACACACACTTTATATTTTATTAATGCAATATTTCCTAAAGGAAAGTCCAGGTGACTGCGAATTCCTTCTTTTCTCTAAACCTATCTTGGCCTTATTTTCAAAGATTTTCTTGTTATTGCCTGGCTTTCCTCCAACCTCAGCACAATTCAAACAGAGCCCTCTCACTTTTCCTTCCCTAGATATCTTCCTGTTAGTCTAGTCTCAGATTCAGGAAAACCTCAACTTTTCTCCAACTCAGTTACACAATTTATAGTCTTTTTTTAGCTGTCCATCCATAGAATCTCATGCAACATAATCTAGATCTTAAAGGTTCTTCAGGCACTTGAGCTGTCCAGAATGAGAGGAGAAATGAGTTTGCATCCAAGTCTTCACTCTTGTGTGTCTCAGCTGCTGCAGTTCCACCCCTCTGGCCTAAATGCCATATGTCTTCACTTCTATCTGTTCAAATTTTTCTGCCAAAATAACTGTTTTGGCTCATAGATTTCTGGCATCAATTCCCCCATTTATCTCTGCAAACTCCTTTTTGAGTAGAAGATATTTTATGGGTTTGCCATTTTATAGCTGCTATCGTCAGCAGTATCAGTGCTGAAGGCTGGATGGTAAAAGTGACTATCTGAATAATATAAAGGAGAACAGCAACACCATTTTTTAGTGCATGCAACCATACTCATTATTCCTGCTTCTGTTTTGCTCAGAATCAAGATGGAGCTGCAGGTGTTGGTTTTCACCTTTTTCCCTTTTCAGACCTGTGAACACCTCACAGGTATAAGGCAGTTTACATGTTATTGCCCCAGATTATAATTCTTTTTTTTTTCCCCATAATTAACTTCCAACTTAACTCTTCCTTCCTTTGAAATATCCATTACCTCTCAGGGTATCTGAATTGGAAGCTCTGCAGGACAGAAATGGTTTTCTTTCCAAGCTTTTGTAGGGCAATTGTACAGAACATGATGCAGCAGTAGAGCTCAAATTCTTGGGTGTTACCACAAGGTAAATAGACACCTCTAACCAAGAGAAGAGGCATATTTGCATGGCTTAGGACTTGTGCTAAGGAAATAATGAAGCCAGACTAAAGCAGATCATCAGAGATGCATCCTGCAAGATAAAATTTTGGGTAATTTATTCTGTTGCTCCTCGGTGTTCCAAAGACCCCGGAATAGCTGATGTTTTTTAACTGAAGATGTAATTCTTTGAGGGGTTTTTTTTTTGTTTCTTTTTCTTCTCTGTATATTTGATTTCCTTACTGAGGTCAAAGAATCATGACTGGGAAGACATATTCTGCTTTTTAACCCGTTCATGATACAACAGGTGAAAAAAGAAAATTAAAAAAATCACTTAGAGATAAAGAAGATTACAGGAACAGTGGATCATAAACATTCTATTTTTTTGTAATATGTTACATTCAAACTTAGAGTGCAGCACTGCAATATTGCTTGGGGCTTTCAGAATTAACTGAGGTTTCATGTGATTGCATTAGTTATCTTTTTTTCTTTAGATAAAGTTTAATATATTTTTGTTAGTGCACCATCAGATAGCTAATAAGGTATAAAAAATGTCATTAGCTTAACCTCAGAAAGATATCTTAACTAGTGAACTATAAAATCCTGAGCTCTTTTAAGCATCACCTGGAGAACTGGGAGGCATCTTGTCTCTCCTTAATTCACAATCCGAAATTGAATATCCTGCAATACTTGAATAAGCAAATAACGAGTGCTGCTTGTGCAGTTATCTCACAGACGTGGTCACTGCCAGAAAGGGCAAGAAAGAAGAAGCAGATGTGACAAAAAAAAATGAAAAGGTATTAATGACATTTCAAATGCAAAGTGAAAAGTCATTATACACTTAAAGTAAAACTAAGGATTTGGGGTTTTTTTATTTCTCTTTTTTAATCTAAAGTCATCTAAAGATGACTTTATCCAAGGAATTGTGTCATCTCATTAGATAACTGCAGCCAAGAAATTTGACCTGCACAGCTGAACATGTATATCCAAAGAGACTTCCAAGGAAGCCCATGGGATTCCATATAGATTGCAAGAAGAAAGTTACATGATAACTTAATTAAATTTTTGTTGTTTTCTGTGCAGCTTTGTAATTAATATTGTTTACATCTATCTCTCCATATAGGTACATACACAGCCACCCAGGTAAAGGCTGGTCATTTGCAATGGTTCTTTGATAAATATTGAAAAAAATCAAATGTTAAGAGCAAGCACAGGGTTATAGTGTTTTGAATATAGCCTATTTTAGGCAGAAGAAACTTGCTCAGAAAAAACGCCAAGAATCAAGACTCCATTCTATGCAGTCCAACTCAGTCTCCTTTGTTTAGTATGAGCCACCATGTGAAAAGTTACAGGGATATCCAGTGGCTGAACAATAAATTCCAAGTTAACAAACCTTTAAATAAAGCTGTCATTAAAAGAGAAAGTAAAAATGTCTTTTCAAAAATTTGATCAGAGATCTAGTAGATCAGAATTGCAAATTTATTGAAAGAGATGGAATAAATTATGCCAGGTGGGGACTAATATTTACTTGAATTTGGGCCTGGGATTTTGTATCTCTGTCTCTATCATTTACAATAATTCTTTCTTCATTATTTAGGTGTTGGAGTCCAGAATGCAGAGAATATCTCTCTGCCTGTTTTGAGGAATAAAACCCCCCTGCACATCAGCATTTCTGACGTTTGCCTGTGGAGAAATCTGTATACTCTCTGGGAAGAATTAAAATCTACACTGATGTGAAGTAGGTGATGGGATATTATGTAAGATTGTCACAGGGTGAAAAATCTAGACTTTTTGGGTTGGTTAATATAGTAAATAGATAAAAGCAAAAAAACTTCAAAATGGAGGAAAATAGTTATCTTATAGACTTTCTTCTTCTTCTTCTAGTGCTCCATATTCTGCGGTAGAGGTAGTTGGGAATGATGGGACGAATAATTCCGCAGTTCCTGTCTATGTGACAGGGTGAATTATTGAACATTGGTAGAAAAAGGAAAATATCTTTCGTTTTAAGTTTTAATTGGGTTATTTACCTTTAAAAAGAGTGTGCAATCAAGATAAAGTGGCCATTCTTGGCATTCCTTGCTCTGTGCTATGTCTAAAGCCCAGCTATGGGCTACATTTCTCTGATAAGACTTAATAAACATCTGCAAGCTAAGAAGACTGAAGGTCCTATTCTTCACGGCGCCTGGCAAAAGGTATTAAAATTTCCCTCATCAGGGGAGGTATAATTAAGGCACGAAACGTGACATTTAGGCAAAGATATATCAGAGATGGGGGGAAAAAGGTAAAGTCTTTTGCCACCTTTACTACAGCAAACCTGTATCATATTTAACAGTCTTTATACAAAAATAGGTTGGCTTCCTCTACTTCTTAAATAACAGCAGGAATAAGCCCATCTCTTTTACTTCCTCTCTTCTTCAATAACCCATTTCTTCCTCATCCATTTTGCCATTATATCTCAGGTGAAACCTCTATTTGTCCTTCATGCTCCTAACCCATTTTTTTGCCACTGCAATTATCTCTTTAAGTACATTATATGTACAAGTAAAGCATTTGGGGAGTGAATTCTTATGAAAAGATGACACAACAAGAAAAAGCATACTTTAATCTGTGAGCCAGATCCTCCACAGCTACCTCACAGCAGAGCTGTGGAATTAAATAATAGCAATGCTGTACAACTGGCAGCACAGTTTCACCTTTCCCCTTTCCTTATGTTTTCATCAACAGAACAGAACCATCAGCTAGGATATAATGATATAAGTAGTTTTTATACAAATTGGAAAAAAAACCACCCACCAATCCTACATAATTCATTAGAATAAGCTACTATTAAAACAACCCCTCTCTCTCTGTATATGGATACAGTTACACAAGTTATTCCTGCTTCTGCCTTTGGACATAGATTCTGTGCACTCCTTGCTGTCTGGTCATAGGCCCAAAGTGACTTAAAAAGGGAGGATGTATTTAAATTCTATGACTTCACAGCCCTAGGGTGCATGTCCAAATGAATGCTGACAGCCACAGACCCACAGCTTTTGCCTTTTCTGCTTTCCACAAGTTTACATCACTTGACCATCACAGCTTGATGAATTGCATTTCAGTTTCTTGAGTCTCAGATGGGTAAGAATCATCTTTCTTATTTCTGGAAGGTCAACTTAGTATTTGAATATCTTAACATCAATGCATTTAGTGCTGACAGCTGTTTATCACACCCAGCTAAGAAAAAGTTGGGCTGAAAAAACCCTTCTGTTGTAAGAAGGGCTGTTAGGTGTCCTAACTGAGACACAAAACAAAATACCTCTACTCTCTGTGCTAGGGACTAGCAGCTTGCCACATCAACAAGGTAGAAAAAGAAGAAATAAAAGCCTTCTGTTCATAAAAAATTGTGGGACTCCGCTCTTCTGTCTTTGGCAAAAGTATCCTGGAGTGAGTTTGCTGTGTTTGATGATGAGAACTTGGCCATACCATCTGTTTGAGAACAGATTTCAGCCAAACACAGACCTATGCAGGTGATGAATGTAAGCAACCTGATCCATCCAGCTACAGTGAGTGGTGATGCAAAGCCATCTGTTGGCATTTTGCTAAAGACCTGGATATCTGCGCCTACCCCATGGGGCTTGTGTTTTTTTTCTCCCCACAGGGAAAGCATCACCTCTCTTGGCCTGCTGGCCATGCTCTGCCTCATGCAGCCCAGGAGGCTGCTGGCCTTTGCTGCAGGAATGCATTGTCAGGACGTGGTCAACTTGGTGTCCACCAGAGACCCCAGGTCCTCTTCTGACCAACTGATTTTCAGCCAGCCAGCCCTCTGCCTTTATTTGTGTTTCAGTTTATTCTTGTCCAGGAGTGGCACTTTCCATTTCCTTTTGCTTGAAATTTTCCTCCCACTTCCTTCACCTGCAGTAAACTATTAAATTAATGTGTACCACAAAGACCTGTGCACAAGTAATGAGCTGAGCCTAAGAAACAGTATCACAGCAAATACAGGAGCAAAACCAAAAAAAATATTGGAATAGGTTTGCAAAATGACAGCAAAGAAGGTGTTAATGCTACTCAAAAACAGCAACAGAACATTCTTCATTCAGCTTGTAAATATCTATCATAAAACTATGCATGTGCCAAAGGAATTGCAGGACACAGAACTGTAATATTCCTTTTACTTTGCAAATTTCATCCTTCAAGTACACTCAGATTTTTAAAAGATGTATGCTTATAAAATGCTCACTTCACCAACTAAGTGTTCATTCATATATTACATGCATTGTAAGCAGAGCTGACAACAGCAGCTAGAAGTAGAATCTATGAGTCACTTCCCGTGACAGGGCTCTCTCTTCAGCTGACTGTAGTTATAAAATTTTTTAGCCCCAAGGCTCAACTTTTTTCTTTAATTTTTTTATTTCTCTTTCCCATATCATTTAACATATTTCTGCTTCTTCCAAGAAATAAATTGATTTTGACAAAGGTTTCATTCTGATATGGGAGTATTTAAATTGTTCTCCAAAAGAATATCCTCATATTCTGCTAAGTTGAAAGCTTCGAGAATCTCAGTTCACACATGTACAATAGCAATGTGTTAGAATTTGGATAATCTCCAGCATTAGATACCACTCAAAGATATTCCCCGAAATTAATCCTCTTACATATGATGACTCTTTTGCTACAGGCAACACAGAAGAGAGAATGAAACCCTTTTCTGGTGTATAGGAAAGCAAAACACTTTATCCCAGACATCATCCCTTAAAATAATCATGTAAACTTAAAAAGAGTCCTCCTTCCTGTCTTTAAATCAGAAACAAGAAGATAAAAGTTATCTGCAGTCATTAAAGAAGTACTTTTGCCCATTTGCTGCAGTCACTTCACACCTTTGGGCATTTAAGTGTATTCTGGGACAAATCAGGCTGAATTTCAGTTGACACCAAGCTCTACAGAGTAAGGTCCATTACGGGAGATAAAGAATCCCATATTGACTTCAGGTACAAAAGCAGAATCATCAACAGCTGGTTTATAAGACTGTTATTCACACAGTAAATATAGAAATGCCAAACATTGCCAGGTCAACATGAAACTTATCTACACAGAAACATACAAGGATTTAAAAACAAGGGTAACAAAAAAAACCCCAAACCAAACCTAAAAAATAATATCAACCAAGCATTTGTAGATTCTCTTCTGAATACCTACAAAACATTTACCCTTCAGGAAGTTTCAGTCCAAAGTACTCAAAGATTTTGGCCCACAGTGGGTTTCAGCAAGCACTGGATTTCTTAATTGACCAAAGCTAGCAAAGGATTCCAGTATAGCAGCCAATCCCACTGACAAACTGTAAGGAGACAGAGAATCACAGCAAATTCAATATTTGTGCCCCTGAAGACAAGTTCACTAATTTCCTTTGTGATTAGAAGGCAGTAAAAGAGATGAGGCAGAATTATCGTTGGATGTTTAAGAGTTCACACTTTTAGTGCCAGGTGACTTAAAAATATTGATTACAAACATTCCACAGGAATCATGCTGAAGTTCCAATTCACTTGACTGAAGGAAAAGCAAGTATCAACTATGTATCAGAATGTTGAAGTGCCCATTACCACAACTATCTGTAGGGGAGTTCAAATTACAAGCTTCTACCTAAAAAGTAGAACTGGCCCTCTAAATCACTCCCAGTTCCACACAACACACAGTGATATGGCCAATATGTCTCAGTATATTTCCTGGAGATGATTTAAAAGAGACTGCAGCCTGTATTTCAGGAGGCACAAAACCAAAGAGAATAGATTTAGAGTGCTCCAAACAGTATTTCCCTCTAAACTCCCTGCCTGCATCTCCCTCTAAACTCTGTAATATTGTGTATTAAATATTCAGGCTGTTGGTGGCTCAGAGCATCTGGAGAAACGATGGCACATGTCTTAATGTGAGCCATTACCTGTCAACCAAAGCAACCCCCAAATTCATCAGGTATAAAATATAATTCACTAGGGAAGGAGTCTTGTATTTAAAAAGCAGTGCTAAGATTTTTAAAGGAACAGGAATAGAGTAATTAAAATCAATCAGAACAAAAGAATTAGACAATTGAATTTTCTTCTCTATTTTGCTGTTCTTTTCATCGTCACCTTAGTTTTCCTACTAATTTTTTTGCCAGGAAAACACAATGAATCATTCTGGCTGGCACAGATTAGGAAGTTGCTCACCTAGAAGAAAAGGTGGTATCCTGTGAAATAACACACACAGGATTTCCAGGAACATTTCCACTACATTCAGTGAAGCCATTCCTTGTGTTTTCTTTACTTTCTTTTAAATCATTTTCAGTCCAAGAATTTCCAGGGCAACAGAATTTAGAAATTTAATGAAATAATATAGAGAGAAGTTTCTTGTCAGAACTCTTTTCAAAGTACTACATTTGTGAAGAACAAAACACCATCTGAATTGAGTCAAGATATGCAGCCGAAAGCAGTTTTCAGCCTCAGGAAAAAAAAAAAGCACATTAAACAGTGAAATGTAGCAAATAGCTGGAATAGAAGAAAAAATGATGAAAAAATCCATTTTCACTTTAGTTTATATCCAGCTGCTGTCTCCATATAAATCCACCTAAATACCTAATGCAACTGAAGCACCTGGAAAAAAAGTTTTGCCTGAGAAGGGAGTCTGAGCTTTTCTGGTAAGAATCTTTCAAATAATGGTCAGCAACAACTTATCTTCAGTTCAAGCAGCAGAGAAATCTTTGATCTCTGCTAAAGTCTGAGTTTTGGCTTCTCTATTGTGAGTATGTTGGGCACAAGCAAAGGCAAGGATCTGTTCCTATAAGAGACTGACAGCTGAGGCCCTTGAAGTGCATCGTGCTGAGCTACCAGCATGACTGAGCAAGCAGAACAAGGCTAGGGACTAATTCCTTGTTGGGATCTGGAAATGGGAGCTAAGGGGAACCATGGATCACAGACCATGATGTGGATATCAAAACGAGTATGGTTATATCCAGGCACTCATTCCAAGGCCCCAATGGCTTAGCAAAAACTGCTACAGCTCTAAGAACCTCATGGACTATAGCAGCAAAGGGAATTATTATTTCCAAATTCATAAGAATGGTCTAAAATTTCTAAGAAAATTCTACATTTCCAGAAACAGCATCTGAGAAATTGTAAATATGGTAGAGAAGGGCAGAGGAAATATTTTAGTGATTGAAATTACCCAGAAAGATACAAAGCTAAAAAGGGTGCATATAAATGATTTAAAAGATATATTCATAAAAATATGGCTATATTTTATTTTTATTTACAGTCTTTGCTACATTAAATCTACTATATCTGTTTAGTTGCATAGAAATTATGTAGGCTAAAGATCTGAGATGCCAAAGAAATCAAGAAGAGCTTCACTTTTGGTTTGTGGCCAGAATTTCTCTCACTGGGTAGCAAGGAGGAATGTCCAGAATGTACTGAAATGTAAGTCAGGCAGCCACATCTTCCTAGTCCTCTGCCACTCATTTCTTACATTATCACTGATATTTCCACTAAAAGTTTTCCTGAATCAAAGTTTCCTCTAATAACATGACCCTTCTTGAGCATGAAACACATCTAAATAAGATGACATATTTAGATGGTAGGTAAATCCTTAATGCCAACACAAACAGCTTCAGAGAAGGGAAAATGTCGTTTTATTCTTAAAAGGAGACCAAAATACCAACTGATAAACTGGTCAAACAGGGCTGGATCACAATTTATTTCTGACCTTTTAATGTCTTCAGTTCTCAATGATTTTCTGTCATTTCTGCTGAGCTTGGACCCGAGACCTGTCCCAGAGGTGTTTAGCTTTATGTGGCTGCTTAACTTTCAACCTCCATTTTCAGGATTGAAAGATAAGTAACTAATTGTCGCTGAGCTACCCTAGGGTTTATCAGCTGTCTAGATCTACCAGGTTGGAGAAAGCCCTACATCTGGAAATTCTGTTGGACTCATTCTGCATGAAGGCAGAGTTTTATATACTTGGTTAGAGCCTCCTGCTGTCAGTGTCATTATCAAAGGCCAGGAGGAGCCCTTGCCTGGTGTTCTGCTAGGAGGCCATCAAATCACTTTCATTTTAAACTTACCACTCTATCTTGAAATGAAAAAGAATAGACTCACTTAAAAATCCACTAAATATACAAAAATACAGACTTCCATATTATTACATTCCTCTGTAAGTGTGACTGGCTGTGTATGGAAATGTGAGTGCTGGAAATATGGAAAATTTCCCCACTGATGTTTATGCTGCCAAGTGTTTTATCTTATATCACTTTGCTTTTTATTTTTCTATATAACATCTGAGCAGCTGAAAAAGCACAGATGCTGCAAGAAGGTAAAAAGAACTATTTGAAACAGAATTCTGCATTTTATGTGCTTTAAAACAGCCATTTATAGGGAAGTATTAAACACTGCTGAGGAGAATGCCACTTTGAAAGACAGACTGAAGCCCATACAGGTACAGGTGTGTACAAGGATCACATCAAGATAACAACAAAATGCTTCAACAGTATGCTCAGAGTTTAGAAAAAAAAAAAAAAAAAAAAAGCCACACATCCATCAAGTCTGTTGTTTATCCAAAGCAGTTATTGCCCTTGAGTTACATTTCTAGACCTTATTGAAGAACAAGCGATACATTGTTAACGTTTAGATCAATAAACAATTATTGTTCTTTGTGAGATGCTGAAAGGGGATTTAGAGACTTTACAGGTAAGAGGCATAATTTACCAGGGGCTGTCAAACAACTGCAACACATTCTTTCTCTCTGTCTTGCTCTGAGAAAGGCCACTGGTCTGATCCCAGCCAGCTCCTTGCCCCATGGTGTGAATTCCCATGGGAGCAGCAGGAGCCTCAGATCCATCCAATGGCAAGCATGGCTGTGGCAGGGGCTTTGGATGTTTTTTTCCTGCAGCTCCCCAGCAGCCATGGTTCACCTCAACTATTGCTTCATCAGTTTGTAATGATTTCAGCTTTTAAATAAAATAAGGAGATCAACTGACAAGTTTGCTTCCTTGGAAACACATAAATAATGCTGCATAGTAAAGAGCTTCTTCTCAACAAGAAAAGCAGAACAAGGCCTCCACTTTCTTTAGAAGTGAAGTAATTAACACTGCCAGCCACAAGCATTTTGTAAATAATGAATGGCCTGAAATCCCAAACACTTTGTTTCCCTTATGCATCCCCACAAGCTCCCATTTTCATACTCGCCCACTTACAATGGTGTGTGCACAAAAGGCTCCCAGGGTGCGACATTTTAGCCTTTGCTAATAATAAGGTTATTGATCAGCTGGGTGTACTAACCAGCATAGTGTCATCCTGTTTCTTTCTCTTCATTTTCTCACTTGGTTAAAGAATCTTCTAAAACACATCCCCTCCCTCTGCCTTGTTACTGCCTTTACAAAGCTTAGTTTGATCAATTGCATCAAGAATGAAGCTTAGATTCATGAGCGTGGTAGGATCTATAAAATAGATCATAAATTGTTTCTGAGGGAGCTGAGTAATGATAGTTTGCTAACACCTGCTACTACTAAATACTCTCTTGTCTTTTAGAACCACAGGAACAACTGAATCCCAGAAAACCTTAATAACAATGTGTCACTGAAGCCAGTTATTGTGAACTGAGTAGAGTATGAGACTAATTGATGCTCTCTACAGATCTATCTCTACAGATCTGCTATTAGGATAGCAGCCAGTGCCCTCAGACCAGATTCTGCTTCCCCTTGTGATACATCTCTTTGGTTGTACTCGGGTGCTCCAGGGCCAGTTCATGGAAACAAATCAGTACTTTGTAAATACGCAGCAAATTCCACTTGAAACTCTGATATCAAAGTGCTATATGAGCATTAACATCCCAGTTAATGGTATGTTTTGGGAATAAAGGAACAGAAGAGCAGGAAGTTCACATTTGGCTGTTGCAAAAGACTTTGCAAAAGCTCTGGATAAAAACTAAGGAACCCTCAATAAATGACCCCAACCTCTGAACATGGAGTGACAACGGCTGCATACTTCATTGCTGGCTGAGAATTATTCCCCTTGCATCAGCCTAAATACATGAATGTGTTATCTCTTATACCCCATCTTGTGAGACTAAACACATTTCCTATGAGTTGTATTTGTGCAGGTAACCTTGTGTTCTCTTTTCCTCAGTTTATTTCATGGGCAGTGAAATGCGAAGCTGCCAGATCTGCCGTATTAACATTCAATGCCCTTCACAGAAATGTACATGAAACAGTAAAGAGCAGCACACCCTTTACTATACAAACAATAAAATGGTGGTAGGAATTAATAAATAAATAAATAGGGAGCAGAATATGAAAAGAATTTCCCCCCACATATACTTTTAAAGTATTGCAGGTTAACATCAACTTCCCCATCTAACAGTCTCCCCCAACAATCAGTCAGATTGGCAAGATTAAAAGAAAATTAAAAGAACAAAGATGGGATCAATTCTACATTGGAGCTTTTGAACCCTTCCTTGGATCATTTTAGACATTCTGAAAAAACAATAAGAACTCAAATCAAGGAATTTCTCAAATGGTCATGAGTGCTCCTCATGCAGTCACTGGAACTAATCAGTGAATTTAAAAAAAAAAAATCCATAAAAGTACTTTTAGATTTGATAAGAGATCTCAGATGTTGCTAATACTACACCAGAGAGTTCTGTCTGAGCAGGCCACAGCTGTTACCACATTACTGTAGATATGAGATGATATTGCTGATGCATAGACTGGGAAGAGACCCAACCCTACTCCTTTGCTACAGCACGCATCCACCTTCTGTAGGGATGTCTTTCCCTAACAAGAATGCACTACAAAACTGGGGATCAAAGAGCAGCTTTCATTCCTCTCCACTTCAATTTGGTCTGAGTTATCAGCTCTCCAATCCACCCCTCTTCCACCTCAGAGAAGAGCCAGAGGCATTTTGGAAATATCCTTGTGGTGGATTCAAAGAAAGGAGCAGGACAAACCAAGGTACATTACCTGAGAAATTCTGAAAAGATAAATAATCTCAGTAGTGGAGTCACCCTGCACAATTACTCAAATCGACTCAGGTTAGTACTATGAAATCAAACAAGCCAAAAAAAAAAATTAAAAAAAATCCCAAAAAACCAAACAAAAAAACCCCAAACAAACTTTAAAAAATTAAGATAGAACACAGAGAAGACCTACATAGTATTCTCTAAGGCAATATGCTTCTGCTTCATAACTTACCTATCAATTTTACTTTTTTTAAGGATACTTTCTACATTTCTGTACAAATGCAGAAAATCCTTGCACTTTGCCATCTTATCTTCCCTACCGAAATTTTTCCTTACTAATTGCTCTTCAATAATCACCTCAGATTACCTTGATGAGTGGTAACCTATCACCCAGACATTAATTTGTTTCATGTATTACTACTAAGATACTTTTTGGAGCATGAAAATAAGACAAATCAGAAAATGATCACTGAGAAGCACATTCAGCTCTTTAGGATAAAACATAGGACTTGTTTCTCCACAGGCACAGAGAAATTGTTTCCAAACAAGTCTGAGACTTGCAACATCTCCTGTATACATCAGAAAACAACTGAACTGAAAGACAGCACTTAGTTTTGGGCAGATTAAAGGGTACTTTTTCAGATTTTGGTGTGTATTTCACATATGCTGTGTGTGTATCTCAGAGCAGATTTGGAAGTGTATTTCTGCTTCTACAAGGCAATCCTTTAAAACTCTAACAGTAACGTTTGTTGCTGTGACTGCTGTCAAGTATTTTGTTCTCTGTCAGCTAAGCAGAGCATCAAGTCAAGTTTCCTTGCTTCACGAGGCTCTGTATCATTTATACTCCCTTTAAAGTCTTTTCTACTTGTCAATATGATAAGTGGGACAAGAGTGAATGCATGAGAGTGCGTGTCTGACGTTTTTTGCAACGGATAATTCAGAGTACCTTAAACGTTTTAGGTGCATCAAGTATAGCTTGACATGCTGTAACATAGTTTTCTTAACAAAAGAGAAGTCAGCAACTGAAAGATGCTTCACTAGTGTAAAAATATCTAAGACTTCTAAATGATAAACTTGGTACTTTTGTATGGATGACTTTTGGAAGCATATTCTTCAGTCCTTTCCTTTTCTTTTTTCCATTTTAAACAAGCTTAGGAAACCACGACTGGTTTATTTTCCTTTATTCACTACAGGCATAACTGAAGGTACCATTTCCTCCTGCCTAAACAGAATTCCTATAGTACCAATTTGTATTTCCATTTTCAGAAAGAACAATTACTTCAAAATACAGAGTTTGAACTTATGATTTTTTTGTGTTGCTATGCTGTCTCATTTAATATGAGAACTGCTGAAAAAATAATCACTAAATAATTTTTGCACGCTGCTTTAGCATGCAACATTTACTACAAGTGTTTTTTAATTACCTTCTTTTCTAATTTTGGGCTGGAATCCTTTCCAGCTGCCTCCTGCCTGTGATGTGTCACCAGCAGGGGACACCAGAGGGAGAGCAAAATGCCAGCTCTGCTGAAATCACTGCCATCAGCTTTAACAAGGGTGTAACATAAGGTCGTCTCAAATAGCTGTCACAGCTACCCTTTTCCTACTCACTTGCACGTGTAAGGGCATGAACTGTCCTGATAAAAGCCCTGCTGCTTCAAGTGAGAGTGGGAATGTAAGTTTCTACTAACTTATCCGAGAAATTATTTTAGTAGAGGTCTTGGTTTGCTACTTGTCCTTTTCATTCTCGATTCTCTGACTTCTTTCTTCATAACAAGACTCATTCTAACAAAAACCTGACACCATTACAGCTGCTGAGAGGTTTGTGACATTTCCTTGTCTCTACTGGGCTGAGTTAGGGAAGCTTCAAGGTCATTTTCAAGATAAACCTGATCTTCCCCTACTTATCATTAACGGGGATGATAACAGGTTGTGACAGTGAGGTGCCCGTGATAACCCCTTGGAAGATAAAATGCCCATTATTTATTTCTTGACAGCATGACATCACAAAGATATGCCTACAATGAAATGTGCATTATTAAATTTACCTAATACCTACTACTACTACTACTATATCTAATATTTAGATCAATGTCACAAATTTAAACATCAGTAGAGGAAGTATTCCCAAAAAAAAATAATGCTTATAAATTATGCTCATAGAAAACAAGGGTTGCTCTTCTGTATTGCTGTTTCTCATTGGGAAAGGAAAAACAGGTTTAATTGTAGCTCTGCAAATACCTGCTGTTTATAATGCCTGTAGCTTGTGAGAGGTCCACTTTTCTGACTCAGAAAATTATGCCTTTCTGTTGGTAGTTGTTTCCATTGTAGGTGAACAGTTGTGCATTCATCAGTAGAACCGTGATACCCTTATTTCATGGAGCAGTGGAGACACTCTTCCTTGACTTTAAACTTAAAGAAATGGTGCTTTTTCCCTTGTGAACTGAGATTACGCAAGAAGATAAGCGAAAAGCATCAAAATGTCTATCAATGTAGTGAGAAAAGTACTGAAATAAGATTGAGTTCTCAAGGTTTAGGCCTGTTCTTGTTGCACCTCGAATTGATATAAGGCTTTTCAAAGAAATAAGAACTGTTGCTAGAAAAAGTATTTTTCTCTTTAAGAGCACAGATAGGAATTCAGACAGATGTTTTGACATTTTCTTAAAAAATTGTGTAGCCTCCCAGACCAGGTTTCTTTACAGTTCCAGAAGTTTTGTGAATGGTAGAAATCTAAATCAAGTGACAATGTGTTCTATTACGACTAATACAAATGTAATGACAGCCTGTGCCACAAGAAAAATACATAAAATTGTTTTCTACAGATGAATATAAAGTTCATTTTTTCCCCAGCCTTTTGGAATGTGAATTTGAGCTCTTCATCTGGAATTTCTTTAAAGGAAATTGCAAGATCGAGGGATGTGATTGACCTTGACTTAGGGTAGGCATCTAAAATAAATCAGACTAATCACAGTCTGCTTCTCTCTAGCATCCAAATAGGCAATCAAGACAACCAGCTAACAGAATTAACTGATATATTTCAAGCAATTCAAAAGAAAGTAATTTCACCGAGCCTTGGGAGTACAGCCTTTTCAACTCAGTAGTTCTATCAGTCACAGTTTGGGAGGACATTCAAACATATTTCTCAACTTCTTTCTCAACACTCAAGCCTCTCCTATACAATATTACTGTACTGCAAAAAAAATTTAAAATATTGAGATTAATATCTGTTTTGAGCACGTCTTAAGAGAACACAGACTAAGTGTGCTGACTGATAAATTGAATCTGCTGCAATACACAGAATTTTTTGTTGTCACTGAAAAATTAATGATTATTCCTAATTTAACATTGATTTTCAATATCTGCAGACAACCACTTGGTGAAACAGCCATACAATGGCTCACAACATCTAAAGGTTGGTATATCCTCCCTGACACAGCACCACAAAATGCTTAGGGTTAGAAGGGACATTAATATCCTCTACTTCCAACCCCTTGCCTTCCATCAAGATGGCAGAGTCTGGAAAAGTGTATCCAGAGTGCTTCAAACTTGCTCTAAGCTTGAAACGGAGTTTCAGAAGACAAGCAGGACTTTCGGCAGATGGGAATTAGAGGTCTGAAAATCTTGCAGCAAGATATGTACTAACATTATGAATGCTATGCCATATTTCTTCAGTTTTTTTCATACTTCATGAATGAATTCTGATTTTTCTGAGTTCTCTGTGTCATCTATATTAGCTACTATTTCCTTCTGCATAGTGGTCTGGATACCACTTTTGCAAAATAAAATGGATGTTTGATTTGTTTTGTTTCATTGCAAATTTTTGGTTACATTACAGCAACGTGTTGGAGGGTTTATTTATTTCTTTCTTAAAAAATCACCTCTTGGGAAGCTCTGTCTGCTGCTGCTGAACCACAGTTCACCTCCCCAGCACCACAAACTAATGAAGACACATGCTAAAATCTCTCTTCCACTCTCCACATGAGAAAAAATTGAAATGAAAAGTATAATTGCTCTGAACATTTAACAGACTAAGGCATGAAAAATTACCCCCCACTTCCAGGCTGCAGGCTCTGCTGGCTGAGCCAACCTGGGCTGAGCTGAAAACAGTTTTTTTAGGCCCTGAGAAAAGAAATCCTGGATAAAGAAAGGACTGTTTTTCCCTAGAAGCACAAAGTACATTTTTATGACCTTGAATGTACTAACAGGAATACAGACCAATGTGTGCAAATTAAAAAACCTAAATCTCAATCAAAACATAACACTTCACTGCCTGTACTTTTCCTCTGAGGAGACAAAGAGATAACAGACAGCATCTGACAGATATTTAGTCACATTTTTGTGATGTGTAAAGTCCAGCAATAGAAAAGCACAGAAATAGGGGTGGTGTAAAAAGAGCCAGGCAGATATTTCTAGCTGTTTCTCTAAAATGGAAATCCAGGGGGAAAGAGTAAGGAGAGGGAAAGAAACTGCTCACAGTGAAAAGCTTTGTAAAATTACAGATTTTCTAAAAAAAAAATAAAGAATAATAATGTCTTTTGACCTGCAGTTAACAATGAACAAATTATTATAGAACTTTGAAAATGTTATGCTTTTCTTTAGAGGACATTCTAATATGTAAGACACTGTGCAAAAGCAAAAGGAAAAAAAATAAAAAACAGAAACCAAAATCAAAACAACCTCCTCAGTCCACTTCCAAAATTACTTTCCCTTAAATAAACTTCAGAACTAAAAGGCTCTAAGGTTTCTACAAGGCTTTCTCTCTTGCATTTTTGCTTCTGCAAACTGGAGAAGTAAAACTGAGGTAAGATTTTGTTTCTCCAGAACAGGATTTTTCCCCTAATTACAGTTTGTAAAATGCACTCAGCTCTGTAAAACAGACACAAGACCAAAGATAAATCAATCTTTGCTAAGAACTATTTTTACACTTCTCTCTCAATCCTAGAAAATTAAAGACACTGATATTTAAAATATACACAATATTAAGTACAAAGGAAAAAACCCAGTGCTGTTCTGAGTAATGTACAAACCTAGAAACAGAAATTTATTACTAAGGTTTTAAATACACTAAAATTTGGCAAAGTATCCAGCAGGATTTCAGGGGTTTTTTTTGCTGGAGTTTGTACTATGGGGGTAGAATTATTTCCCTGTCAATAAAAAATAATTAATGTTGAAGCCTTCCAACAAAGCTCACTGTTAACCCACATTTGAATTTTTTTACTGAAATTTAGGTTCTGGTCTATTTATTCCTCAGGAAACATCCCAATTTGCTATGGGGAAAAAAGATACACCCCAAACTTCAACTTTTTTTTCCATTGGAGCATGAAACTTCCTTATTCTGTAGTACCTCTGCAGAATATTTTGGGAAAAACAGCTTTGGTGAGTGGTTTTCCTCTAGTTCTCTCTCAATGGATAACTCAGTCATTGAATACTGTAGAACCTGACTTCCATGATGCTGCCAAGGTGGAGAGCAGTCCAGTCTTCTGGCTGCGTAAGTCATCTCAAAGATCAGTCATTTCTGATACTTCAAAAAACCCAAAAACTGCCCAACTCTTTGTTCTTTTAGGGCTCAAACATTCCAGACTCATAATCTCTTCTGGACTTGGCAGACTTCCTAGAAAATAAATGCTGTTTCCTCACGTAAGACTGAGCTGACCAAGGCAGCAGGAAGGGATCTTTGGCCAGATGGGATTTTTTGGAAGGGAGGGTTCATTAAAGACCATCCTTCCCTTGCCTCAGCTGCTCTCTGTGCCACAGGGAGCAGGGTGCTGCTCCAAAGAAAAGAGGTTCAACTGGATACACATTATAGGGGAAGGCAGGCAGAGGCAGGAGGATAGAAAGAAAGAGAAATTTGCTTCTCTCTCCATTTCCTCATGGCCAACAGGAAGAAATTAGTCCTGGTGAGAAGAAAGGTCTGCTCTTGCTGGGGTATTTCCAACACGTGAATGTTTGCAATGCGGACAAGAATAGTAAAACACACTGTTTGGAAAGAGACTCCTTTTCCAGGTGAAATAATCTCACTTTTACTGCTAATTGCTGGAGTCATGGTGAACAGCGTGAAATTGCCCATCAATACCCAGTTTTCCTCCCTCATGGTTTATTTTACTGCTACTGTGCAGCAGGTTTATTAGCACAATTCTTGTAATACTGGACACATCATTGTCACAACATTTTAAGCCCGTGTTAAACAAACACACTGAAGGCCTGTTGATGCCAAACAGAATCCAGCCGTTAATTTAAGTTGCAAACTCAAAAAGACAAAACCTACTAAGATAATCAGATATATTTGAGGCAGGACCCGTATTTCTGTTTTGCTGTACCAATAACAAGGATGAAGATCTTTGCTTTACAATATCTAGACTAAGTAGTTCCAAATTCTGCAGCCTTTGGAATATATAATTGCATTTTTGATTTTTCAAGACAAAAGCATTCCTGTTACAAAGTGTCAGCCATGAAATACATGAAGAAAAGTGACATGGCAAAAGGAACACGGCTGCCAGGAATTACAACACAGCACCAAGTGTCCTGTTTGGCTTAACTGCTTTTAATTAGAAATAAGGTGGTGTGAAGTGTCCATGAATTCATACGTCATAAATTTAAAATGAAAAAAAAAAAAAAAAGGAAAATGTCAGTTACTTCTTTAGGAGAGCAGTCTGAATCTTTTCCAGGGGTGTATTTCATATTCAGTAAAATGCTACGAAGCAGCTGAGCCTAACAACTTACATACAGCAGAAATTACTCTCCTCTATATTCGGTTTAAAAAAAAAAAAAGATTGTCTATATAAATGCTGCTCCTCATTATCATGAGGATGATAGCTATTTTAAAAACAAACAGAAAAATCCCCATGTGGGCATCTTACATGCTTATTTAAAATATTCTGAATGTAGGGTATTAAAGAAATCTCAGCCAGCACCACTAAACTTAAAAGAGGAATATTAAATTCCAGAGCTAAATGGTTTTGTAAGATATTTTTTTGACACTTCAGCTTTGGGAAAGGATTAAAACATATGAATGCACCTGAAGCACCTTAATTTATGACAACTCATTCATGGAATTAAACAAGGAATCCCTGGAAGTACCACCCCCATGTGCAGTGATACAGTATACAATGAAAGCAGAAACCAATTTAGAAAGTCCATGCTTTCCCTTAGATAACGAGTAGATGTCAGCTTTTTCTTGACCATGCAGTGTGTCAGAAAGCAAAACAGCAGCAAAAGAAAATGAAAGAAATCTGTCATGGTGGTTGTAAGTCAGGCAAGAGGAAAGCCGGATGGATGCGAGCGAGTCCTTTTGCAGTGACCCTTCTTCAGACCCTTCTGCCACCATTACTGACGTCACCGTATTCTGTCCCAAGATAAACGATTGTCACTGATAAGATGAAATAAATCGACAATCAGCTACCTGACTGAAATTCCTGATTGAAACTCCCTCTACTTTTTTTTTTTTTTTCTTTTTTTTAATTTTCTTTTTTGGTGGCACTGTTTAATCACTGATTGATTGACTGCTTTGAAAGCAGGGTCAGTTTTTGTCTTTGCTTGGGGTTATCTTCCTTACAATGTGGGCTCAACCATAGCTGGAAGCATCTGAGATCTTCTGACCTATATTAAGATTTGAGAGTCTTGCATTCCTGATTCTCATAGTAATGAGCTAGCTAGATACAAACAATGCTCATTTTCCTGTACAGATAGATACACTCCACCCTCATTATAAAACTATTTTCAAAAGCCAAGCATATTGAATGCTATAACAGCAATGCCAGCTCTCATGATTTAGTCATGAGGCACACGAGTTTTTTGTTTAAATTTGATGTTCTCATGATCTCAATATTTTTCATGCAAATCTTGTTATTTCTGCATCCTTTCACACTCTAGCTTAAATTGCTTGTCAATTGTATTGCACTCCTTGAGTGCAGTGCTTCCGAGATTCAGTGGTATGATTTTACACATCTATTTATAACTATTACTTTGGCTTTTTAACTCTTAAAAAAGATGTAATACATCATCCAGAATCTCTTAACTGAGTCAGATGCGTTGGAAGCAATATTTTGGCTTTGTTTTGGGGAACACTAATGCAGAAAGAGTTTAATTATCAGTATTGAAATTAGCCCAACTGCGGGGCTCAGAAGAACTGATAAGAGCAAACAGAACAGAGAGACAACATATAGGAAGTTAATAACGGTGTTGTGTTTCAAATATACCTCAGTAGAAAGAGAGGAAAATGCATTTTTTCCTTACTACACCTCAAAGCAGGAGGGTCTCTGGTTCTTAAATTAGCAGCAACACCTCTAGCTTCTACTTTTGGAAATTTTCTCTCCGTACCCACCCATCCTGCTGGGTTGGTTCCTTTACTCTGAAACATCACAGTCTTTCCTGTCTGTGAGAGTAAGATCATGGCCCATATGCCTAAGTCATGGCAATATTTTTCCCTCTCTAATCAAGGGGTCATTAAAGGACTCAGAATCTGCACATGTGTTCATATGCTCAGGCTGAGTCTAACTAAAACCAGTTAGAGCTGACCAGGATGTCTCCAAGAGCTCGTTCTTCCAGAAAAGTCTGGCAGTCAGCACGACTCCAGATTAACAAAAAATCTCGCTAAAAGAGAAACAGAAGTTTCATATATACACACTCACACACACAGAGCCCCCAACAATAAATCATCCTCTCTTATAGAGCAAACATTTTTTAATTAAAAGTGCTCTAAATGAATTCAATCATTGGTGAAAAGGAGGACAAAGCAAAACTAAAAAGCAGTAAAATTGCTGAGCATCAACAAGAGGTAAAATATGACTTGTTTACATATGGGCCAGAACAATTATTCCATAGACTCCTTTTAGGCTTGCCTAAGCACATTCTTTGTGCAGGTAGAGAGAAAGACAAATAGAATATTAAATCAAAGCACATATCATACCCCTTTTTAGCAGCAGACTGTCCACTGGATAAGCCTAGCAAAAGTTGAGCACACCAGGAAAAATCTTCGTCTTTCACTGCAGTTTCGGAAATAATGAAGGTTAGAAATTAAAAACCTAAAGCAGGCAGGAATCTGCTCAATTTGTTCCTGAGAGGAAGGAAATGGCACAAAGTCTGAACACGTTAATTTATTTTTAATAACTTCCATGAAAATGTTTTGTTTGGAATAAAGACGCCAATGGTCCCTTCTCCAGGGTTTTTCATATGGGCAGGCAAAAATTACTTTTATTGCGGCACACCCAGGGCGCACAGCCCAGGCTTGGGATAGGACTTTTTCCCCCACAAGAAAGGGAGATTTAGAAGGAAAGAGAAGAGGGCGACCAGGAAACAGGAGAAAACCCTCTAAGCATCAGGATATTTGCTCCTTCCACCACTGGAGCTACCAAGGGGTAAGAGGGGTGATGGCCCTGTCTCTCCTTTCCCCAGGCCCCATTCTTTTTGTCAATGCCAGCAGTGCTAGAAGCCCAAGGTGCTGCTGTTCTGGTCTGTGACACCTTTGCTGAGGCAGAGGGATGGCCCCCACAGGCCCCTGCATGCGTGGCTCTCCTCTGGCTCTGCTGGAGGAGAAAAGGGAGGTGAAAACCCAGCTGCCTTCATCATCCAGGAAAGAAATAGGACAAAAGGAGAGCAATGTAGCGTGACGAAGAAGGGGTGCCTGCTCAGTGAGCTGGGACAAAGGCTTGTAGAAATCTGTCAGAAATATCATAAGGAAAAGTATAGAGTTATTACCATTTCTATAGCGCTTAGGATCCTCCGGTGGCAGAACATTTTCAATGATTGTTTCTGTTTGGTGGAGTCAATTATCTCCTGATAGATTCTCCTTCCAAGCTTAAGATTGCATTTAAAAACTCATCTGCTTCCTGAATTCTAATTGGATATGTTTTGAACTGTAGATTTTTGGGGTGAATATTTTGCTTATGAATCTCTTTATATTTCAAAGTGGTTGCCAAGCCCATTTACGTGTCTGCATGGTAAAAACTGTTCTACATGCAGTACACAATTTAACTTGGGTATCTGGTTTATTAAGCATGGTTTGAAATGCTATCAAAGTGAGAAACAAAAAGACAAAGCTGAGAAAACTGAAGATCATTAATGTTTATGTATTTTTGAAGCCACGCTTGGGCCTTGGAATTTTGATTTATTATTTCAATAGACATTCAGACATGCTAGAAATAGTATTATTATTAATTTTATTTCTGACAACAAAGTGGAAATGGAGGGGGAAAATTGGGCAATAAAGAATAAAATTGCCCCGTTTATTTTTTCATTGTTGAATCAAGCAGTCTTATATGTAGCCAATATTATATGTTCGTAATACAATTCCTTCTGAAGGACACTTAAGTGCTTCATACAATAAGCAGAAATCCCAAATGACATACTAATGCCTTCCTTACTCAAACAATCACTTTGAAAGCTCGTGGGCATTTGTCTGGCTAATTAGAGAAAAAAACATCTGATCAGGACCTTATTCTGGAAGAGGACACCAGGCTTGGCCTGTTTGTGTAAATGTGGCTGGCAGGAGATGCTGTCACACTGGAGTGAGGTGTGCCTGGCCTTGTCAAAGAGCGTTGGCTAAGAGGCAATTTGGAGCCCAGGTGCAGCTGCAATTGTGGACAAAGCCTTCCCACCATCTTCAAACAAAAAGAAAGTTGCTTGCCTTTCTCAGCTCCGTGCCTTGCCCCTGCCTTCAATGGCTCTGCTGACGCCCAGAGAATAACAAGAGCTACATCTGTGTGAGTCTGCTTTTGAAGGCCGCCCTGGAGCTGGAGTGGATTGAAGTTGAAGCATTCAGTCTGTAGGTATCATCTGCAAGGAGTGTGTTATGGGGAACACTCAATCCCTAATTAATGCTGCATGTGCATTTATTTCACAGCTGCTGAATTTGTGCAAGGTTTGAGGTACTTTCAAGTACAGATAATTTAGAAGTGAAAAATTAATATGAAGATGGAAAGCAGGCTTGAGGTTTGCAATAGGTGGCTGAGGACATTGTGTGGCTTAAATTTTCCATCTCTGCTGATGCAATTGTCCCCTGGGACACCTGAGTTCATATTTTTCTATGATGTATTACTAGTAAGGCTTTAAAGAGTTTCAGAAAGACCAGTCCTAGTTGCAATCACTGTTCTTCTCTGTAATTATGGGCATTGGTACCAATTCTGCTTTCAGGTCTTCCTCCCACTGGCATTTCCATGATGCTGTCTGTCCCCAGAAAACCCCATTTAGAAATCACCTTCCTTTGCAAACTTTTCTTTTTTTGCAATAACATTTCTCCATGAAAATATTAAGCTGTGAACAGCATATTATTTGCAAAAAGCAAATACAAAAGGGAAGAAACCACAGCAAAAGCAAATTATTTAGTATAAGTTTTCTCTGGAATGGCATGTTGTTTTTATTTCTAATACCTGTCTCTCCAATAGAAACCTTTCCACAGTCCCTACTTCAGAATGTTATGATATAACACAAGACTTGCAACACTTTATTAGGGGATAGAGGGATTGGTTTGGAGTTTTAAGTTTGGGATTTGAATTGGAAGATTTGTTTTCAGATTTTCCATTTTCCGTAAGTGATGCACACTTCATAGAACTCCTGTGTGAAGTACACTTAGCAAGATCCCTGAAAACCAATGGCAGTTTTAACTTCAAAAACCAACCTGATATTACAGGAAAAAAAAGAAAAAAAATGGGTTTTTAGAAAGAAAAGAAAATACTCCCTATTTGGAATCCTAATTTGCTCTTATTTACCAATCTATAGCTGATTATGTGCTATGTACATTTTACAGCACTTCATCTCAAAATAACAAACAGCATTGATGACACATTTGTTAGCAAACACCTGATGAAGGAAAAATACAAATTCTCTTCATGCAACAAAGCACTATAATATTTCTGACTTGAAAAAATTCATTTAAAAATTAATGTCCTAAAACGCAGACAAATCAATATTCCAAGCATATCAGGTCAGAAAATGTTTTTGCCATTTGAATGCAACCTTGGCCCTGCTGCTTTATGTACTCAGCCCCTCAGACCCCATGACATGCCCTCACCACTCACTGCCTCCTCTACAGTGCTCAGGACAAAATTGCACCTAAAGGAAATGACAGTGCAGCTGTTTGCCGATTATGAGGTACTTTGGCACATCTCAAGATGAGATTAAAATCTTCCAGGCCGCCTGAATAAGGGTTTTATTATTTCCCAAGCCTTTCCTCTACAGCATAACGAGAATAAAAGCGTCTGAGATGCACTGATTTTACCTAAGATACCATAATGCAGAGAAAACAGCTCCTCTTTCTTTAACAAAAAACCCAAAGATTTCACAAAAAAAAACCCAAAAAAACAAAACAAAACAAAAAAAAAACCGCGGGGAAAGGAACTAATATTAGACAAAGGAAGCTATTTTCCTTGGTCAGAAAAAACCAAAAAACCCCGAGTTTGAGCCCGCAACAGATTTCAGGCTTGAAAAATACATAAATCTAGTGAGATGTGGAACCTCTAAGGTTGTTCATTATTGGCATTTAAAGCTACTTTCAAGCAACACCTGGACGTGAGTAAGCACTGAGATCAGTTAGCAGTGGTGGGCAGTTTCATAGGAAAAAAAAAAAAAAAAGCCATTTTAAAGTTACAAACTGCATTATCATCAAACCAGTAGCAATAACCTAAGTACCCCAAAATATTTTTTATGAATTCTAGAGCTCTTCTATAGGTGATCCAATGCTCATTGTCTGATTCCAGATACAGCTTCTCTTCTTTAATTATCACAATATTATTAGCAGCTTTACCATTCATTATTCTAAATATGCTTTTCAATATGTTCCTCTTTGTCTTGCAGTATTTTTAAAAATGCTTATACCAGCATTTTCTAAAAGTCACAATTTCCCTCTACCAATAATGGGAGTCCCAGGATGCAGTCATTTGTCTCATGCATTAAATTTGAGGATGAAACACTTTGTTTGCTTTCCCATTCGGATTACTGTTTGAGAAGCCCAAGCTTTCTGCAGTGTTACTAAGACTGTGAAGTCACTGCCAAAACTCAAAGAAGCTGTAAGGTTTTCTATTTTCCATGTAGCCAAAAATACCTGATAAACCATTTATTCCTATACAGCTGTCATTATGCCCAGGAAGAACTTGCACTGATCTAATTAATATCACCGCTTCCAGATAGTGATGCTTAAACAGAGATTAAAATTGCTTAAATATGAGTATGAACACTATTTCACAGATGGGGGAAAAAATTATTTGATTAATTGGTTTGCAGAAGGCTTTGCAAAGAGAAGGAAAGATCAAATTTATCTGATTCAGATCCCAGTTATTTTTACACTACTATCATATTTTTGCTTGTAAATGTATCTATGCACATGTATTACACACACACATACACATGTATCTCATTTAAGCTAAAAAATGTGTTCCAGAAAAATACTCTTCTTAAAGCAACTAATATTCACATACATATCTTGTGCCTCAAGCTGTGGGAGTAACAAGTGTAATTTTGGAATCCAAATATCGTAGAATGGCTTGGGTTGGAAGGGACCTTAAAGATCATCTAGTTCATGGACACGGACACCTCTAACTAGGCCAGGTTGTTCAAAACCCCATCCAAGACCCCATGCAGCACCAAGTCTTACCTCATGGGAAAAAAATAAGCTCATGGCAAAAGAGAAATGCAGTCCTGTGAGCAAGTAACACATTCCCAACACTCTCCATTCCACCAGCCTCAGATCCCTGTCATACACCTTCTATCTAGACTGTATTTTCAAATACAGGTACACAGAAGTACAAGTAGGGAGAAAAGAAGGAAAAGGTAGAGTCCAAAATTACGTTTCCCAAGTTAGAACTTTGAGGGCATCTTCAGGATGGTGATAAATTCCTCCAGAAGGAAGGAGGACAGTGCATGTGGCTTTATACACATAAACACCTATTTCTGCAAGTATATGGAATGATAGAGGAGGCAGTTTAGTCATACTGGCATAGACAGTTTGGTACCAGGAATCACCTATCAATTGTTAATTGGTTTTGTGCTTTATATGATGGTAGAAGAGCAGCAGTTTTCCATGTAACTCACATTGCAAAAAACAACTTTCAGAAAACAGAACAAATCACCAACACATTTCAGAGCCTTTTCTAATCCAACCAGAAGACAGGGACAGGCACAATTTGTGCATTCTGGGGAAGGGTCTGGAGCACCTGTCTGATGAAGAGCAGCTGAGGTTGTTCAGCCTTGAGAAAAGGAGGCTCAGAGGGGACCTCATCACTCTCTAAACTCCCTGATAGGAGGTTGTAGCCGGTGGGATCAGTTTCTTCTCACAAGTACCTGCTGACAGGACAAGAGGAAATGGCCTCAAATTGCAGCAAGGGAAGGTTTTATTGGATAAGAGAAGAAAGTATTTCACCGTAAGGGTGGTCAGACTTAGGAACAGGCTTCCCAGGTTTGAAAGATGTGAAGATGTCTTTCTTGGGGACATGGTTTAATGGTGGGCTTGGCAGTGTTAGGTTGGTGATCTTAGAGGCCTTTTCCAACCTAAATGATTCTCTCCAAAGCTGTCCATCATGTGTTTGACAGAGTGCAAAGAAAAAGAACAAACAAAAAACTAACCTCTTACCAGTCCAAAGATCTTTGCATTTAGAATGAAATCCAACATGTAAGAAACACAAATGGAAAACAAACAAACAAAAAAACCAAAACCCAACAACAACAAAAAAGAAAAATGTTGAGTAGCTCCAGAGGACAGATTTAATTTCCCATCTACGTGACCGCTGAGCTGATGCATCTTTTACTCTCACTTAACTGTTTGTTTGCCCATAGCCTCCAAACATCACTTCATTTATTGAGCCAACTTGTCTACTTGGGTCAGGTTCAGACATAAATCTGTGTCCTATACCCACACTGCTAATATGCTTAAAGCAAAGTAATGAATGTTAAACTTGCAGATAAGTATAAAGACTACAAAACCCCACAAAACAGCTGGATGTGTGTGTACTTGATGAGAAAATAATGCTTTGAGACACAATAATCTTTCCTGTTAGTAACTTATTCCACAAGCCTATTTAATTTTGAGTTGTGTTTATATTTCAGTGTCTTCTCATGTGTAATGCACATCAGAATTCCACACTTTAATTCCAGATGGACATTCAAATCATCTGATATATTTAAGCCATAATTTTGAGTTTCTTAAACAAGCTGTTCCTCACCATGAATTTTTTTTACAGCATTACTTGGAGCCTTGCTATAAACTCCAGGCCATATTTTCTAAATTCAGAATTTAAGTTGATCTCACAGAATGTTCTTGTAAAACTTAGCACACACAAAATAAATTTGTGTACTACCTTTTTTTTTGTCGATACAAATGCATATTTTGTACACATACAAAAACCATTAGTCCACGATTTGTAGGGGAAGTTTCAGATATCACATCAAACAGTTACCAGTTTACTTAATTGCAGCCTGTTCTTCAGTTAATGAATCATTACCTCTGTTATTCCTGTCCATTAAAATAAGTCAATATATTCTTGAAGGCACATGTGAAGCAAAAGCTGGCATAACTCAATGTACTAAAATACTTGCAACATTATGTTGCAACCATTACATTTCAGCCCTATCACAAAGTTTGCTGATTTAAGGCTCAAGCTGGAAGACACATCACTGGTGTCTAATGGAAACATCCTCTTCCCAGATTATGCAGTCACCCAGACCCTGCCAGCACCATTCAGGAAGCCATCAGAACAATGCTGCTGAAGTGCAGCATCACAGCACTCACGAGATGCATACAGAAGGGGGAGGTCTGTCTGGAGTCTTTTGTCTCGTTTTACCAAAACAGTTTGATGCAATGGAGTGTTGAATAAAGGAACCATTACTTACAAATGCAAGTGTTTGACCCTTAAAAAGAGAAGACAGAGAAATGAGGGTGGGTGGCAAATCCACCTCCTGCTAAGCAAAATAGATTTTCGAGATTCATCTACAATGTGTAGTCTGAGGTTCTGGTTTTCATGTTTCTCTCTCAATGTGAGAGAGGCTCAGACTGTCCCAAAGTCTGCTCCTTCTGCCATAATCAGAACAGTGCCCTGAAGAGTTTTGCTCTCTGTGAAGGAGTTCATTTTTGTCCTTGCAGATCTTCAATCCCTTTGCACTCTCTTAGTGTATCTGGTGAACTGGAACCTGTAACAGCTTCAACAGATGCTGCATAGCAAGACTGAGCAAGAAGCAATGTTTGCAGCCATCAGGGAATTAGAGGAAGGCTGAATACTACACTGGGATGAGTGCAATTTTTAAATAAAAATATCAGAGATTAATTATGGGATAAATTGAACAATAAAACAAACAAACAAACCAACTTTTTTTCTCCAATTTTGTTTTAAATGGAGAAACATGGAAGTCCTAATGTGGCATTTACTCCTTCACCTGAGTCATAAATCATTTGCATCTTAGACTGAAACCATTCCTTTGGTACTCTTTGGAGGAAACACATTTCCCAAAATGCTGCCTGGTGGTTTGTTTCACGTATCTCTAGAATACAAAAATTACTCAAGTCCTTACTTCAGTCAGATTGGAAATGTCAGTCTTTTACTTTAGCATTCTATTTTAACACACACCCCCTTTGCCTTTCAAATAAATGCCTCTCTTCCTAACATGAATCCACAGAAAAAGCACAAGAACAGCCAATCATAAAAACACCGTCAAGACACAGAAGTCGTTGTTTACTTTGCTCCTACACACCCTGCCTCTCAATTGTTCCTCTTGCACCTTACTTAAAACTCTGTGGGACCAGATCAGACACTGTTTTTGTATTTGTGCAGCGCTCGGCACCACTGGTTTCAATTGCTCCTTTTCCACTAATATAATCTCCCACTGGCTGGAAGATCTGGAAACTCAGCATAACAAATGTCAAAGATGCAATCACTGATCTTCTCCATTGCAACATTTGGTCTTTCTGCATCTGGAGACAGGTATTGCCCTTACCCACTGTATGAATCCTTCATCTTTTCAAGCAGAGGCAGAAGGTCAATGTCACTGCTGCTTTGGTCTTTTGACATAAGAGGGCTCAGAAAATATTTCCACTACTGATATCCTCACATAGGCTTTGGAGGACACCTCTAGCTGCTGAGTGATCTGGATAGGTCTCAGAGAAAGCACACTGAATTTACATTTACATTTATGCCCTGAATTTACATTAGATTGATATATAAATTCCTGATAGAAGACTTGCTTGGTTGACATTTTTCAGAAAGGCATCCACAGTCTTTTCTTCCTTTGCTGCTTAACTGTCTAGAGTTTTGCTTCAAACAGTACAATGAAATCCTGAATATTCTGTTAGGTGTGCAGAAGTCCACTAGAATCAAGTGACTGCCGTATTTGCAGAAATAAAAACAGAAATGGCTCTGTGGCACACAGTCTCCTTTTCAGGAACCACTATGGAAAAGGCACTCATGACAATTTCTAGCATAAACAAAGGCTCTACAAAACAAAAATAAACCAGAGGCAAATTCTCAGGCAGCAAGGTGTGCTGCTGAAGCCTTGTTGTGTACATCAGGTACAATCAGGAGGTCAGTTTACCAACCTGGTCCACGAACGAGAATGGGAACTGTTCAATCCAATTCCATTCCTGTCTTGTGCTGTTCAAAACACCAATTACAGAACAGCATTAGAGAGCTTTCATACTGATACTAAGGCTGTAGACTAGAAGGAAAACTTTCCATTACATCACCTGTACACATACAGCAATGTTCATAATCTGACCATTACTCTACAATTCATGTGTCTTCCCCAATTAACTATTTACATACATTGCCATAGCTTTGTCTGGTGATTCAAGAACAAATGTTATAGTTCACAGTGACCTTGTCTACCCAGATAATCTTGTGAAAAACAGCTGTAAAGCATTTTCAAAAGAGAATGGTATATTGCTAACCTTGCTATAAGAAGTAGCAAGACATAAAGCATTGGGGCACCCAGCACAACTTTGTTTTATTTGCTCTGGAAAACACAGCAGCTTCCAAATCAGCAACACGCTGAGTGACAACAGAAAACCTGAGCTGGAAGAGAGGGCTCATTGTTTTCATTCAGATTATAACACTAATTAAAATTCCATATTATGCATTTACATTGATTAGTTACACACATCTATTATTGGCAACAAACTTTTCCTAACTAAGTACTCTGCAAGCACTTACTGACTAAAAAAAACTTGAAAAGATTGTCAAGCTGGACAATAAATTATTTTGCTGAGACAAGAAAAAATGTGGCAGGAAGAAAAGATCTGAGAGATAAGAGAGAGAGAAGGAACAAAAGAGTGATGGCAGCTGGAAAGGAGGAGAAAGCAATCAGCAATCAGGATCAGGATGAGAAAGAGGAACAGGAAAAGCAAGTACAGAAGTTTCTCACAGCATTAGGAGAGCAACAGTGAAAGAAGGGAAGATTTGTGCATTTGAGTTAAGCACTTCCAATCTGAAGCCTCATTTTTCCTTGGTGACTCTAGGGGCACCAGAGACTTAAATGTCATGCCCAGAGGAGCTCTGGCATAAAGAAAATGTAAAAATGGTGCACAGCTCCAGAGCAGGAGCCTTGCAAAGCGAGCAGCCACTTGACTACAATGATTCTGCTGACTAAGGCACTACTCCTAAATAAATAAATAAATAAATAAATAGGTTATTATGGTTTAACAACAACAAAAAATAGTCTCTGGATTCAAGAATCTTTTGTTTTTAAAGGGTGTCCCCAAATTAACAGCCCTATACACAGCTGGTTTAAACATCTTCATAGGTCAAGTACTTAAATGACCTCTTCTCTTTTGGGAGAAAAGTAGCAACAACAAGGCATGATGTTTAAACATCTGCTGCATTCCACATAATTATACTGATGTTGCCATGAAAAACTAAAGTGTCTTATTCTCCCTCCATAGTTTCTCTTGCCTTTGGCTGATTTGGTCTCTGTTCAGCTGGTGTATGAGACGGACCATTACAAGGATCTTTGCTGTGGGGCTCTTTAAAGCACAGCAAAATGTTTCCATCTTTATGACAGTTGCCTCTCAAAGAATCATGAGTTTCCTGCAAATCTTTTAAATATGGAACTTTTCCTCTAAAAATTACGAATGAAACTAACTTTTCTTTTTCCCGTCTCCAATTGACATCCTCAGTTTCCTTTTATGAAGCAATTTTATTTTACACGTAGATACAGTAGTTATTTAAAGCCAGTTGTAGATTTGGTTGGAAGCATGCCAATTCCATTTTTCTAGAAACTAAAACTAGCAGCGAATATTGCAACAAGAGTAAAAAAATATTGCAGTAAGCATCCATTCTTGTCAGGCCAATTCTGCCCTTCCTTTCCCTTTCCCCAGATGATTACCAGTTTACACTTGACAAGTTTGCAGCAGGAGCAGATACACCATCAGCTGAATATATCATTCTGTCACCAGACAAGGCAGGGTAACATACTTAGGACTACCTATGACAACCTAGATATCATAATCAGCTATCCTGCTCGGATATTTCACAAATATTTCACTGCAGTTGCTTAGAAGCCAAGAATAACTTGCAGAAGGCTGTGGATACAGATAGCTAAACTGGTCTTCTAGTTTCCTTCTGCAGGTGAATAGTCCACATCAACCACAGAGTAACCAAAAAATATGCACAAATCAGTATCTCACATCGTTTCTCCTATGAGAACCGAAGAAATTTTCTCAGTGTTTTGTACATGTGTGACATCTCACGTCATGCACTCATGATCTCCATCCTAGTCTCAAAAAGAAAGCTAAGATTTTGCAAGCTAGGCTGCTGTCTAAGCTTCATTTCTCAAACAACTGGATATATCTGGTGTTTCTAAAGGCTGAGTTGAAGATAGTGTTTTAATCTTGCAAACGTTTCTGAACCCCAGCTCCAATTTACATTCCACAGATAACATGAGCAGCTCCTCTCCTCTTAACATTAGTAACACTTCTGTTTTCAAATGAGACCTCACCCAAGCAAAGCTTTGTGCTTCTGGGGCTGGGAGCTTCATATGAGCTCTTATGTTCCTCAGATTAGGTCATGCTAAGGAGCACAAATTTGCAGAGCCGGAGTTACAAAGGAAAGTCAGGAAAACAGAAGATGGATACAGTTTAGGAAACAAAAAACACAACAAAGAAAACCTATAGACAGCATTAATAGCAGCTTTCTCCTCACAGCCTTGAAAGTATCACATGGCAAAAGCACACAGTCATGGTATATTATGTACTGATGCTTTGGAGATAAGAAAAAAGATTTACAAATATTATCCCCCCCCTCCAAACTGTTACACAAATATCTACAAAACAAAGTGATAGAAATATTTCCCAATAATACATACATTAATGGCTAACATTCAAAATGCCTGTGTTTATTTTTATTTATATATAACATATATACCACTTTTACCGCTGCCATCTTTGCTCTATTGGTAATTATCAGTAAGGTTGCCTTCTATTTACTCTGGCAATGTTGCCATCTCTTTATCCCATCAGATGGTGAGCAGCCACGTCCAATCTCCTCTCTCTGAATTTACTGGCACATAAGCAGAGCAGTTACTCCTGCCTTTACTGATGATAATAGGAATAGTGCTGTTAGTAAGCTGGCTATGAGCTGGAGAGGCAGAAATAATATCCTTAATGCCAGCAGTTTATTCACTGCCACCCCACCAGAGACATGCAACATCAGTATGTAGGGTCATTAGGTGGACAAGCCCACAATCCCATAAAATATAGCAGTGGTTAAGCACACAAAGGGAATAGAAGAAACAAAAAATGACAGTTCATTGTCTGGAGGTGACTGGTGGATCTTAGTCTTGAAGGCTGCTCCAGATGGGGAGACTTTTGCCTTTTTAAAGTCACATCACTGCCATGATTCTCCAAATACATGTCCCCGACAGGTATAGTTTAACACATTTATTTATCTAGCCCGGAGTGTTTTTATTAATGACTACAGAGAATTGCAAGAGAAACACTCTTTCTTTACCATTGTGCCATGAAAGCAATACATTCCAGCTTAAACCACATGGTCACATTGCAAAAAAGGACCACATGCTGCAAGATCTGTCACTTATTTGGTAGACAGAGTCTGTAAAGTGCCCATTGCAAAAAAGTACAGAAAATAACCACAATCTACTCTTTTATGGCTCTTAATCCCTCTTTGAGTTCATTGCTACAGGCCTGATTCACACTAATGGGGACTTCTACAAATGAGTAGATTTTCTGAATTCAAGAGTAATTAATCTAATGGGACTACTACTGCTGGTATTAGAGCAGTAGCATACCAGATTTGCAAATAAGCCGTACATTTCCCTGCCATTCTATGAGCTACTTGTTCCCAAATGAAAACTCCTGGTAGTCTGTGTTTATTTTTGTTTTGAAGTACTTCATAATTTGTTTCATTACAGACACAAAAGCTTCCCTAGAAAGCAAAAACATTTGTTTATTTTAATTGACCCTGCCTTGAAATCATCATAGGATTTGTTTGTTGGCCAAAAACATTTCAACAATGCGTGTGATTACAAAGCCAGCTGAAAACATGGATCTGAGACCTTTTCCTCTAAGGAAACCATTTTTATTTTAAAAAACAAACTCTTCTCCTCCATCTTCCAAGGTCAAATTCTTTGAAAATTTTATATGGGCCCCCAAAATTTTTGCAAACTGTTTACTTCATGGTGCACACAGTAGTTTTCCAATTTTAAGAGTTATGCTGTTCAGGTGGAGAGTACACGTGCTGGGTACAAGTGTGGAAGTGAGAAACAAAACAAAACAAAACAAAAACCAGATCTTACCAAATCAAATCCATCAAACAGACTCATCACTATTAATTGGTTCTGCTGTGCACGTAGCAAGTAATGCAACCCTGTGCTACTGCTCTGTAAGGGCTATTTGTATACTGTGACACACTGAAATACTCTGCTGAAAAAGTAGAAGTCTACAACAACAACAAAGCCCAGTTCCACCAGCCAGCTCTTGTCTGCCTTCGTTAGCATCAGCAAACTCTAAGAAGGACCGACACCTTTATGTGATGCTGAGAATTAGGACCAAAACGATCCTTCCACAACCTGACATGGTTTTACACTCTGAAGTACATTGACCCTTTTAAATTTCTTTACCATTTTGACCTTTCTAAATTAAGCCCGTACTATTTTTTTTCCTGTGGACAGTGAAGCACACAAAAATAATGTGAACTAGGTACAAACTGATCAAAGATTCGTTAAGAGCAAGACAAATTACATATCAAGTTAAATGCACTATACCGTTAGATGATTTAAACAGCTGCTCCAGTAAATTGTACTTCACACTGCAAAAGTAAGAGTAAATAGATAGAACCACCTCCCTAAGAAGTCCGAGCAAGGCAACTTTTGTATAGCTGATATTTTTGTATTTGAGAGATTTCATACTAATGCAATGCATTAATAGCAAATACACACAATGCCACTTTAAACCTATAAGAATAGAAAAAAAAGGTGAAGAATGTGACATTTGTTTAAGAGAATCAATACAGGTCAGAGCTGTTTAAAATTGTTACTAATCACCACATTATCCATGTAAATATACAGAAATAATGTCACAGTCTGACAAAACATAGCTGCACCAGTCAGTGGAGATCAGAAAGAAAGGGCTGCTACCTATCATATTTTTCCTTTTTTAGGAAATGAGAAGCCAGGTACCAGCATTAGCTTCCTGCAGTCAGTATGCTCACACAGAAGCAATCAGGAATCAGAAATTAGAGTTCAATTAATTTAAGAAACCAAAAGCAGGACTGTAGCGTCCAAGAAGAATCCCACCATCTGTTTGCCAGTGCAGAGTAGAAGTCCTATTTGGTAGTAGAGGTACCATCTCAAGACCATTGCTCCCAATGCCAAGATTTAAATAGCAAGACTTGGACAGGCCCAGTGAGGGATATCCTCATCAAACAAACCAACACAGAGCACATAATCCCCAAGATACCATTTATTAAAATACAGTCAAAGAGGTACAAAATACAATGAGATAAATCCATTTTAAGCATGGTTCCAGCCCCTCGAAGACTTAATCAATCGAAGTTTGAGAAATTATAATGGGTATATAAGGTTATGGTCAACCATTTATCTAAACCACCTCTGCTCTGAGTGTGGGAGCGGTCCAGAAGAACTCCAAAGGTCCTTCCCACCTAAATTAGTCTATGTATCACCCATTTTTGCCTCATCCAACACTACAGAGCATCAGACCTCCTCCCTTTTCCTACTGTACTATCTGAACTAAGCCTGCTATATTTGCTCCCCATACTGGTTTAAAGATTAAGGTCATCCTTGAGAATTTTTTCACAAGTTTCCCAATTTCCCATCCAAAACTCAAAATGCCATAAGGCAGCAACTGTAGCATGAAATTTTGACAGACAATTTGGAAAAAAAATATGTCTTCACAATACTTAAACACTGAGATTTTAAAAAAAAAATGATGGAGACATCACTTCTTAATGAGATGGACAATGACAATTTCAATGGGCTTTGCATTCATGAGTCAATGATTACGCCATGTCTGAGACGACCGTCATTTTGTATGATTGCTCCTATTTCTGTCAATTCGATTTGTCCTCATGACTGTGCAGGAATGGTAACAATTTGGAGGCAAATGGGCTTGAAACAGGAGGGTTGCACTGCTTTCCACCCTGCTAGGACAACCTCAGAAAGAACCTTGCACTTGCCTATGAAACTTGCCTGTGCTGGATTTGCCAGCAGAGGATCATGCTGCCTAAATTTCCTGTCCCTGGCTCCTGTGCCACTGTGGTGGCTGGCAGCATACCCTCACGGTCATGACTTCCACAGTGTAGCACATTTCCAACAGGTTTTAAGATGCAGGATCCCCAGAGTCCAAAGGCTCAACCACTCCTTAGTGCACAGACTCTGCATTTGAATGGTCACACAGTACAGAACTGAAATTTTCTGTGGCCAAGATGCTCCTGGAATTGAACCAGGAAGTCCTGCTCAAAAGTAGAGCTTATTGAGTCAGCTGCAATGCCATTCTAACATGGTTATCACACTTCCTGGACCGGAGCAGGTACTGCCACACAGTCCTGTGTACGAGTCTAGGCACACACATTCCAAACCCTTGGAACTAGCCCAAGACTGTTTTTTTCATTTCTTTAGTACACACTGTACTAAACACTATAAGCCACTTCAGAAAAACATGATTTCTCAATATGTTAACCTTTAACTTTTTAAATGTAATTCAATCATAGCAAAATATCAGACAGAATGATATTTCACTAGTATAAATAAAAATATCATGAATGAAGGAACTGTTTCTTTTAGAAAAAGACTGACAGCAAAAAAACCCCAAACTTGTGACAGGCATGTGACTCACATTCATTTGAATGAAGTGTTGTTAACTGTGTTGATATCAACATTTCTTTAACCAATAAGAATTCACCTTAGAGAGACATTTGACCACACTGAAGTCATCCTAGATTTACAGAGTTATGAGATCAACACCAATGAAAGATAACAGGTTTCTAGTAATATTACTCAGAGTGAGGCTTTTACAAAAGCAATATCCAGCAGAAGATAACAACTGCAGACAGAGCAGAGGGAAGGAAAAAAAAAAAGAAATCTAACTGAAGTAAGACATGAGATTTGTGGAGGTATTTTTAAAAGAGGAGGCACTGGAACAGATTGCCAAGAGAAACTGTAGATGCTCCATCCCTGGAAGTGTTCAAATCCAGGTTGGACAGGGCTTTGACCAGCCTGGTCTAGTGGAAGCTGTCCCTGCCCATGGAAATGAGGTGATATTTAATGTGCCTTCCAACCCAAACCTTTCTGTGATTCTATGATTCTCTTACAGCTGCATAATCTGTTTGCTCCACTATGACCAGTCACTTTACTCACTTTTTTGACTTGGACACAATGATGGCAGCAGTTTTTGTGGACATGCCAGGAAAGAGCATCATGAGGACAAATGGCAAGACAGATGTGCAAAATTTCAACATGAGAACTGTAGAAATGTTACTTTTTTTCCCCTCAGATGTGCATTCATAAAATGCATATTGCCATTGCACTCAATACTTTAAAATCTCCTTTAAGCATTTCTTAGGATTTTAAAACCTTGTCATTTAGAAGAATATTTTTCAAAAGTGGCAAAGTTGCAATGTCAGGTTGATAGTAAAAGAGTGCACTAGCAGATAGCCAAGAAAAAAAAGAATATTATATATGTTCCAACAAAGCAAAATTGTTTTATCTACATGGACTACACAGTGTACCTCTTTGGAGCATTGGAAATTTTACTAACCATGGGAAAAGAAAAATATCATTTGCATCACTCTGAGGCTGGCAGGGCAAAAAAAAAAAAAAAAAAAAAAAAAAAAACCAAAACAANAAAAAAAAAAAAAAAATCTATGAATGTTTATATTCAGTTGGTCCGGGTCTGGCCTTATTTTGTCACCAGATGTTGCCTTATGCACTTTTAATCAATGTGAACCATTTAACCTGGCATGCACCCCCCTGTACTTTCTTCTAAAAGGTTTTTATAAAAACCAAGACACCAAATTAGATCAAACATCCCTATTTAAGAATTGGAAACATTAACAGCACATCTTTTGAAGTAAATGAGGGCGAGAATAACAATGAAGAATGCTAAACGAGTAAAAAAGCACCCAAAAGTTTCTTTCCTTTAATGGATACAAGTAAAATATTAAATGTACAACCAGATCAGGTTGTGCCAAACCCTCCTTAGCTTTAAAACCATGGATCCAGCACACTCCAGCAGACACCTGCTGTGTAACACCCTGTTCATTCCTCTGGGCTGAGAACTTGTCACTTCTGCTACTGCTTGACCCATCAGAAATGCAGATCTGGGGAGCTTTACAAAGTCCTAGGGAACAGATTTTTTTCTTCTGGCTGATTTCTGCTTGGAAATGACCACTTAGAGCCCACAGAATAACCCATACTACTTCCAAATCTCAGTTCAGCATCTATTTAGAGGAGAATCTCAAGAAAAAGGGAGTTGTCGACAGTGAACAAAAAAGTTCAACTCCCCCAGATGAGAATGCAAACCTGATATGAATATTAAGTAGCAAGTATGGCATATTAATTTTGCACTGACAAAACAGAAAAAAGGGAAAAACCTGGAAAACACCTGTCAATTTCCATCTTTGACTGCCACATGTTCTGATGTAGGTTAAGTCCACCCCCTGTGTTGTGATCATAACAGTGCACCCCAACCACATGTGGGGTCAAGCAATAAGTTGCGATGGAAATTCTTACGGATCACTATACAAGTTATCTTATTTGTAATGAGAAATAATTATTTTTCATTGTGGTGTCAGGGTTATATCAGGAGCAAATCCTTAATAATGTTTTGATTTTGAGCCTTTTCAAACACAGGAGACCTACACCTAGAATTGCAGTAGTTTCCATGTACTAAATACTACAAGAATCATAGTGGCCGTGGCTCATATTTTGTTAGCAAGGGCAAATTTCCTTTAAAGAAAGAACTAATTACTTCTGTTTCAGATTCCAAACTCCCTCCAGGTTGTGTTGTAATGAGATTCAAAAGACACGCCAGAAGTGAGTTGAAAGCACATTTGGCGTTTTGAAATATGCGTTCAGATAAACTCGATAAATCTGTTGATAAACTGCTATCTATTGCTCTGTACAATACCCGACGTTATTCTCTACACAAAATCTGCCATTAAACACCCTGCATTTTTAGTAAAAAAAATGCAAAGTGTTCATCAGGGACTAACAATATAAGAATGTGGAGAAGCTTTTTCTCCACAACAAATGAAAAGTAAAAAGCAAAAGTAAAAAAAAAAAGCAGTGAAAAAAAAAAAAAATGAAAATGCAAAAGAGGCAAGAAGTAATGACTTCCATACTGCTTGGATTGAAGCCTCACCTGTTGTGAGGACATGAGGACACGACAGCATTAAAAGCTAGGTTTAAAAGAGGAAAAAAAGACAAACATTCTTAGAGAAGCATTGAGGCTCTCTTGATTGTATAAATATGTACTTCTATGCTGAAAGCTCTCTTTGTGGCAATGGCATCTTTTTATTCAGCAGGATTGCATCGCCATTCACATCACACAGAGTGTTTTACTAGATTTTGCTCTCATTAGCTCTGTGAAAACAACTGAACTAAGAGTGAGAATGCTGAATCCTATTCTTTCTTGAGCATTGTTTACCAGATCCCTCACTAACTTCCAATCAGTTCCACCTCTGCAACTTTATTGAAGGCAATGAGTTTCCACAGGTATTGTCATATACCATAATTAGAAAGCAGTCTCAGTTCAGTGAGACTTTATTGGCTTGACAAGCCATACAGAGCTTATAAGTGTGTAAGAAGAGAGAGAACATTGCCAGCTCTGTCAGAAATCAAGTAACATCCATCTAGGAGAAAGTGACTTTTTGAGCCTGAGCTTTCAACTCCCATGCTTGTCTGTCAATATCTGCAGAGCATGGGAATTAAGACAACCTCCCTTCATCCCTTCATATGTTTGTGATCACTTAGAAAGCTTCATATTCATGCTTCATGTTTCAGATCCCAGCTAAAAGAGCTGCCACATAAGTTCTGGTTTCACATCCTTAAGCACATTTAATTCATGTGATTTTTTTCTTAGCAACAGTGTGCATTCTATTCTCTGTCATTCTTTTGTTGCTTTGTAATAACCCTTATGAGTAGTGATAACACACACACACAAAATTGTTGTTCTCTTTGTATTTTGGTTAGCAAAGCAGATAATCTCAGCAACCTGCCTGAACATTTGCTGTTGCACTCCAGTACTCCCCTAATGTCAATGACAAGCCTGGGCTCTTGGAAGGAAAATTAACATCTCAGTTAGATTGTCAGCAGGGATTTTCTAAGAGCTTCTCAGTACCAGGTGTCTCTTTCCTATTGTTAAGGAAACTTCCCAGTGTGACCATTCACAAGACTGGCAGCCACACTCCCAATGTCACAGACTGTCACAGACAGGTCCCTGCTGGACTCCCTGCACACCCACTCTCAGTCAGACCAGGTTTCCCCACCAGCTCAATCCCAGGTTTCCCAAAGCAGAGTCTGAGATGTCTCATTCCATAAAGCCATTTATACACAGTGCAGTAACCCAGAAACAGCCTGAGCTGGTGTCTCCATGGAGGGACCCTGCACAAAGGAACCCCTGGGCTTTCATCTACTCACAGTCCAAGAGCATCAAAGTCTTGTTCTTCCTCCTGAGCCATCGAGCCATGGGCTCCTGCGTGCCTCTCAGTGTCCCTCAGCTGGCTGTGCCACAGGTCCCTGTGCCCTTTGTTGTGCCAGGGGAGGCAGTTCATGGCCTCTTGTCTCAGGCTCCCACCCAGAGCTACCTCGTGTTATGCTCCCCACATAATGAAGTCCTGCCCTTATCATTACAGTTGCCCCATGTATTTATGACTGATTTAGACCCTTCTGGGAATGTGGATTTCACCAATAGCTCCTTGAGGAGACTTGGCAATGGCATCATTGTGAAACATGTTGCCACTTAAATCCTCATTTTACTCACTTTTGCTATTCACATGTCCCCCTGTACCCACTTTCCATGTGAAATAAACCCAGATTTAAGTAATTCCAGTCCCATGTTTCTTAGCTTGTTGAATCAACTCCATGAAATATTCTCTCTATCATTATCAGCATCATGGAATATCATACATTATTATCTTCCAGTTGTATCCTTGTTTTTCCACTGCACTCTTTGCTTCCTGGGCAACCTTGTGGTCAGTTGTTTCCTAAACCCTTTAAGTAACCCAGCCATTCCTTCCCATGGGTAGTTCTGACCTTGTAATCAAATGGAAGGACCACAACCTCCTTCCTCACATTTGCCCATTCAGCTGCCTAAAATGAGGTTCCTTTGTCAATTTACTCCTACAGCATAGCTGCCTCAAGTAGTCTTCTTGCTCCCATACTTTCTTCTGTCTAAATGAATCCCTTATCAGTGTTTTCACCTTTGCCACCATCTTTGCAGCTTCTTTATTTATACTGCTCTTTTTTTTTTTTCCAGTTGCAATAGCCTTCAGACCATTAACTTTAGTTAAAGCCCTGACAAAAGTTGTGTTTTACTACTGTTACCTGCATATGTTACATTCAATTGCATTCAGTTAAAAATACTTAAACACACAAGTATTTAAAGCCTGGAGACTTGCTTTTGAGAAATCAGGCTATGTCCATACCTCAGGCACTGTGGATCTGCCCCAAAATATAGGCACAGGGGCCTCCGCTATGTTTCAGAGAACTCTGAATTCCCTAGAGTCATACTCAGCTGCATGAAATCATTATAATACCATAGCCTATGCCAATGGACGAAGGGGACACTGACTTTCAGGAAGGTAAACTTTCTTTTTAGAGCTAGGTAGAGCTGGAATAATTTCTGGTTCAGTGCTCATGAATTCAAATACAGGTTCCAATAGTTACCTCTCTAAAGCACTAGAAAAGTAATTTTACCTGTTTATTTCTTTATGAGACTATTACTCCATTTTTGTGCTGAAAGAATTAGGTGTTTTAAAGCATGCCCTTACCATGGAAATGCCTTAGTTCTAGAAAATGATGGTGTAACCTCTCTCACCTCTTTCTTCTTCTGCCCCTTCCCCAAAATCCCCAAACCCCATATGCCATCAAAATGCAGGAGAAAAACGAATGGGTGTGCAGAGATTTACCAGTCTGTCAAAACAGAAGAATAGAAGTCTGTCAAAACAGAAGTCAAGAAGGAAATAGTTGAGCAGGTAATTTACTCTTATAGTAAAAAAAAAAAAAAAAAACAACCACAAAAATCACAGTCATGAATAATTCAAGGAAAAACCCCAAACCCCCAAACTCTCCCATTCCATAGGGAATATATTCGTGAACCTTTTTAAAAAATCAGAGTTATTGACTACAAGTTCACCTCATCAGGAAAGGAAAAAAAGAAAGGTAGCTCATTAATAACATACCTCAAGAAAACAAACCAACCTCACCTCCTTCCACTTGCAGGGTTCCCAACCCAGCCAGCTGCCAATCCACTCCGAACACCCAGAGCTACGGGACCCTCCTGCTTCCCAGGAAGCAGGTGAAACCTGGCAGCTCTCAGGGAAGCAGACTCTGATACAACCCTTTCCCACTTCGACAGCTGCTGCCAGTCATCTCATTACAGGCATGTGAGGAGTGGGAAGTATTAGCTCAGTTGGCACCCTAGAGGCATAAAGCATTTACAAAGTTCTCTGTGAGAAAGTATTTTCTCATAATAGTTTTTCAGATGCTGTTAAAAGTTTATTTTAAATTAAACAGACTGCAGGATTTAAAAAGAAGAAAAGTAATACTTGGTCAAATTTATAAAAGAAATTAACAAAGCAGTGGTATTTCTTTCATGAACAGACAGAAAGTTGATACTGTTCCTCTAGGTCTTAGCTTTTTTTTTTTCCTTCAAAGTGGGTTGAGATGCAAAAATAACAAAAAGTTATGTAAGATGAAAACCAGAGGAAATTCTTTCCACAAACATCTAGTAATTTCCTACCATCTTCCCACTTAAGATCCTGAACCACCTGAACCTTGTTTTATAAATAAATTTTATGTCCTCAAAATACCTTTTTCTCCTTATAAAAGTCAATCACTTCTCTAAAATAAAATATACATAGGCACACCAGATTGTTGCACAAAGTAGTTCTGAGTAAGCCAATATATTAAAATGGCTAGCTAGCATTTTCTGCTGAAATTTACGGAAAAAATAATATTGGTAACGTGCAAACCCTCAGATACATATTCTAAAGTCCCATGTTTGAAAGTAATTCAGATCTGGGATTTTAGCTTTTCATCCCTCATTAAGCTTCCTGTGTATTGAAAGATGATCTGTTCTTCACTGATTCTGGCAATAATTATGCACATGCTAAAGTTAATACGCTGCAAGCAATCATTGCAATGACCCTTAGTGCATATAAAATTAAGTAGGCATGTATATCCTAGCAAGTTTTAGGCCACAGTTTAGTTTATCACACAATTTCTTTTTTAATCACTTTGTTTAGATTGGTAAGGAAGAATGGTAAGAGAGGACTTTGTGAAACTTGGAGAAATCAGAGACAACAACAAATTGTGTGAGTCATCAGCATGGCCTGCCTCTTTCTAAAATGTCTAGGCAAACAGTGATTATTAAGATTCCTTCCATTTCTAAATAGTCATCGTGGCTACAATGCTGCACTAAGAAGTGTCTCTGGCCATTTCTTCATGAAAAGAATTCTCCAGGCAAAGTCCTTCGTGTTTTATCAGGATCTCACCAAATTCAGTCCATCTCTGCAAACATAGGGATCTGTTTGTATGAAACTCATTGCACACAGCCTGAGCAGGACCTTTGGAAGTGACATGGTTCTGTCTCTCCTTGTAACTTCACCAGAAGAAGACCTGAAGGCTTGGCATCATTCTTGAGATGGATGGCAGAGAAGAGACCAGCTTGCAGCTTTCTGGTTTTGTGAGTATTTGGAAGCTTGGATCCTGCCAGAAGGGAGATTCATCACAGGGAAGTTTATGATGCTCTGCAGCACAAACACTTTCAGTAGAAGAAGTTATGTGTCAGGAATGCAAATTCAAATACCTATTCTCTACAGCAGCTCTCAGGTAACATGAAATAGTATTATGAAGAAAAAATAAGTGACAAAGAAAAAAAAAGCAAGAAAAATTTTCCAGAAACTTTTGTAAAGAAGAAATAAACAACGCCGTTCCCCACTCCCTGAATGATACAGTGGTGACTGGAGAGAGTGAGTGAGACAACAAAGGACAAAAAGGAAGAGAATAGAATCAATGCAAAGGAGTTATAAACTTAGCTTTCCAGTTTTGAAAGGCATTGAAGTGTGGCCCTTTTGGCTTATTTGCAAAGCATATAGCAAAGACAACAAAACAGTGTGGAAGTTCAGCTGTGACTCACTGTGTATGTAGATTGCACAAGGACTTGATCTTCTTGAAATAGCAAGGTAAAAAGCATCACTTCTATAAAAAAGGGGAGCTTTGCATCTGTATCATACTTAAGTAACCATTCAAGTCTCCCATAAACTTGTGCAAACAGAATAGACACTATAAAGAATAACAGACATCAGAATTGAGTGTCAATTCTTGAAATAAAGAAAATTTTTTAAATCACGGTTCATTGAAAGCAAGACTCTCAAAGGCTTCTTAAAGACTCAAGTATGTCTTCCTTACAGTCCAATCAGAAAAAAAAAAATACAAGTCTTCTCAATTTTCTCCTTATTTACCCTTTAGAACTAAGAAAACCTGTCTCTGTTTCACCAAAGAAGAAGGTGGAATTGTATGTATTTTTGCATGACCCAAGTATGGGGCTAAAAATCCCCAGGCTCCATAAGAACCCTCAGTGAAAGGGACATTCCAGATCACCCCTCACAGTTTCCTGCTGTGATCCTCCCTCCACAGATGCCTGTGTCTCATTGTTAATAACATATATTTCTATACCTAGCAAGTCTGGCCTCCCCAGCTTAGGATCCTCACCTTCCTGTCTTCCTCATTTCCCCCGAGGCAAGTCCCTTTTTACAGAAAGTAAACAGTTAATGATGCTTCCCTGTCTTCTCCTCATAGCCCCCTTTGTCATCCAAAGGCTTGGAAGCATCTCCTACATGTAGCAGCAGTTAAGTGTGGTCTAATTTAATGTGTGAATTTCAGCTCATTCTTATTCCACACAGCATTCGAGCATATGTGAACATTTCAGCTTGTGGGTAGGTTCTCCTGAAGTCAGCGGGGTTGCAAACACTGCTTTACTGTCAAGCAAGTGTCCTGCTGGATCATATTTATTTCAGAGTGGTCTCCTTAGTGCCTGGCCATGGTGTGAGCAGCAGGACTCAGCTCTGTTCTGAGCAGCCATTTCCCTGATGCATTGAGCAGGGGATTACATATATATGCACATAGGCATGTGTATGCACATGCACAGATATAGATATATGTATATTTGGGATGCATATACCTCCCACACACATTGCTTCTGACAAGATTTGAACAGTGTAGCTCTCCCTCCAAAGTCCCAGCCAGTTAAGATAACATTTCACTGACTTGGATGGAAAAAATACCACCAAAATCTTTCAAAGTCTGGCCTAATTCACCAGGTTTGTTTCAAAGACTTGGGCCTCGGACATAAGGTCTTGATTTTGACACTGATAGACTTTGTGATGGACACCTGATATGGACACTGATAGACTTTCTCTACTTTACTGTCCAGTTCTTCCCAAGCCAGTTGTTGTGGTCCTTCGAGTATCTCCACTAGCTGGACTTTGTTCTGCTGTCAGGGCCAGGAGCCCACTATCTCCAGACTTGGCTGGCAGCCTGGCTGCCTCCTGCTGCTGCCTGGGAGCCTTGGAGCAGCTCGTGCTCACCAGCTGCCTGTGCCACCTGCCAAAGCCCGCGAGGGATGGACGCGTCACCGGCCGCCCGGCAGGGGAGCTCCGGCCGCCTGCCACCCCCTGCCCAAGCCCAGCAACCCACCACACATCAGAGAGGTGCCATAAGATCTGGTTTACCAGAGCTTCCTCTGCCAAAGCCTGCCCAAGTCCTGCCCTCACTTCAGCCTGTCTCTGAGGCCTTGGACAGCCCTGTGCCAGCAGCCGCTGCTGCTCTTGTTCCAGCGAATGCTGGTGGCTGCCAGGCTCTGTGGAGTGGCAGCCCTGGGCTCTTCCGAGCAGCTCTACCACCTGGCCTTCTCCTCCAGCAGAGCTATTCCTGTTCAGATTTCCATCCCCTTGGGTCTCGCATGCATGCTGGGTTAGAGTGAGTGACCCTCAGGTCCTACACACCTCTGTGCACTCCGTGGCGCCAGCTCCTCTCTCAGGGATAAGGCAATGTCTGCTGCTGCTCACCTTCGCCAGGATTGATGAACACCTCTGCCTCCCACCACTGCTGCATTCCTCTTCTGCTTTCTTGCCCCAGAAATGCCATGTATCCCAGGTGTTTAGTCCATTCCTTCACATGCTTTGGGCTCTTAGAACATAAAGGAAGGGCCAATCTGTCAAAGGGAGGGCAGTCACTGCTATTGCTCTGTGACATTTGTAGCTTCAACTCTTGTCAGATGTTGCAGAAATAGTCAAACAGCTTCTATAACAATAAGAAAGAAATTTCAAGAAATTTTAAATCTGTTCTACATGACTACTCATGGCACTAGTGTTATTTATCCTAATAAACTGTACTTGTATTTAATGTCATATAGAAATAGAGTCTGCATATTGAAATGCTTGGGGTGATCTCTTGTTTCCTAGTCAGTACAGGAAAGTGCTACAGTAATAACAATAACAATTCCTCCTTTCTAAAGAGAAGACGTTTCTAACCCTAGATGTCCTGGAATTCAGATTCACCAGATTTATCTATGCCCATGTTCCCTGGGAGATGAGCATTTCTCACCATTCCCATGGTATGAGTTGCCTGTGCAGACTTCTGCAAACTTGTGCATCTCATCCCTGAGACCCTGCACTGGAGATCTAGAAAGAAGGATTTGCACTCAGCTGTTAACATTGCTTCTCAAATTTTTAATCTGAAGCAAATGTTTAATGAAATATGAAAGGGATGCAAGAGCGAGCAGAGGTTAATGCAAAATTAATTTGCCAAAAGAGGATCAGAGATGCCAGGCTCAACTACAAGGTTAGCCATGATAAAGGTAATTTCAAAATAAAATAACTAAGACAGGAGAAAGAGGTGTGTAGGAGAAGGAGGAAATAAGGTAAGAAACAAATCAAGGGAGAAGCATATTTGTCCAGAGCAGTCTTTTATCTGTTTCTATGATTTCTCATGCTCTTGAGTTCTAAGCCAAGATCAATTGGGATTAATCAGTTGTATAGAAAACACTGAGAACTCATTGCAGGCTTTTAGAGTTTAAATTTGTTTATTGAGCACAATTTGGTTAGCATCAGGTGCTGAAGTTACAGACACCAACACTAGCATAGAAATTACTTTATTTAGCTCCCAGTTGGAAGTTTCTATAGCAACTGGGTCCTGTAACAGAAAGCTGAGTTTCTGGCACATGAATATTGCTGCTGCTAGAGATTGTTAATACTGTATATTTGGAGCACTCAGCTGTTCCTTAATTCTTTCTAAGCCCCAACCCCCCTTTTTCTGAGGTCTTTCTTCAGCATAAATCTGCCTGCTTAGTCATACTTGCAATTGTACCTTTTGCTTTTAACCTTCCTTCTTTGGCTGTAACAGGAACTAATTATTTCAGTCCAGGTTCAGCTTCATTGAAGGGAAGCAGTGTGCCCTGTCCTGTGTTCTCCTACTGGGCAGAGCTGGAGGGAGAGGACCAGGATGCTGAAGTTGTCAGGAGTGTCCAGATTAAGATACCTCTCCTGGACCTACTACTACTTGTGACTTTAAGCTTAGAGCGAATTCTGTGGATGTAACTCATGTCTCAAATTCAAAACATAATCACACCTTAACCCAAAACCAGCTCGTGCTTTTAGGTAGGGTCAAGAGTAAAGCTGTGACACTTGGCTTGCAAAGATTAGACACCTCACTGCAATTCCTCCATGTATTGGAAACTGATGGCTGAGTAGCACCTTTAGATATTGAATTCCACCTGTCAAACTCCTCAATGCACTTTCAGTCTTATCCTTACACTATTGAGCAGTGCTTAAAAGCTGTGGGAGTACTCCATAAAGAGAACTGTATTATTGCAGAGTGAACAGATGTCTCTTTTACCTGTAAGACATCTTTATTTATCCATCTTTCACAACTGTGAATCAATAGCCTTTCTTAGTTACTAGATTTATTTTGAGGGGACACACTCAAATGTTTGTATGAGGTGTTGGATGGCGGTGTAAAACATTGTTAGCAACAGAGAATACTCACATAAGTAGGTGTGTTGTTGGCTCAGCAGTTAACAGTCTTTTTGAGATTCCTTTCTTGGTGTGTGGGTTTTGTTTTTGGGGTTTGTTTCTGTTTTGTTTTTTAAAATTACTTTTCACGTTGTCATTTAGGGATAAAACAATGGCAGTTTGAATCACTAGATGTTTAGATTCTCTAGTATGGTTTTTAACTTACCTGGTTTCATTCCCTTTACATCAAAGAGAAATATGTTAGCTGTCCTTTATGCTGTCCTGGAGACCTCTGTCCGTGAGAAAAAGTACCAGCTATCTCAAAGCAACAGAAAAAAAACCCCTCATATCAATGAAATGCAAATTTAAATTTGGTGACTCAGCCACAGCATAGAACATATGTTTTGAATAACAGTAGCTTCAAGTATCCCTAGGCAGGTGGCCAGTGCAACCAGATTTAATTCTTGTGGTTCTTCACACGTGGCAGAGCCTCACTTTACAGCTCAGGCAGCAGCTCCAAAAGGACAGAGAAAGTGAACACTTCAAGATGACCTGGCTGTGCACTTCAGGAGAGCTGTAAGAGCACTGATGGTTGTGTGGGCTTTGGGGTTTTCCTTCTGCAGGAAGACTTTCAGGAAGAAATACAACAAATCTGCAGTTAACTAATATCAGGTCCAGCCCCAGTCTGTGCTGGGGAAGTCTAGGTGGCTGGGATATTGGCTTTTTGCTTCTGTTATCTTTCCAATGCCATTCACTTTGGCTGTCTCTTATCATTCCTAATAGGGGCTTTTGCTTTTCCATCTGACCTTAATAAAATGGGATCATCCTTGCTCAGGTTTATAGGATTGCTATTTTAAGTGTTGGCAGTTTGAGAATACCTGTCTGAAGAAGTGTTTTCCTTTCCTTTCCCAGAGCCCTGATTTTTTCTACCCAATCCTGGGATGGTTTCCCTGTCCTAGAATATTGATCTGGGGCCATGTGTGGGATGCTGCAGCCTGTCAGGGGTGTCCCATCTGTCCAGGCACATTCTGTCTCTGGCAGCTGCGGTCATTTCATCTCTTTTGCAGATCTCTTCCAGGCAATTTACATCTTGTTCTCTAAATTCTTAACATCTCACTGCTGAGTTGCTGGGAGGGCCTGTTTTGGAAAAGGAAATCAGAACCCCAGAGAAACCTGTGTTTCCACGCAGTGCTGAAGGCAACAGGAGTCTCTGGGAGACTGGTGGGAAGATTAAAATGCTGGAATCTGTTGCCTTAGAATCATTCTTCTTGTCTCCAGTGAGTCATCCGGCACCACAAGCAATCTCAGCATGACCTTCTGCTGCTCCTTGTGCCCAGAGAGCCACACAAACCCAGTAGAGGATATGCTGCCATCATCTTTTGGCAAAGCACTTCTCCCTGCAGCACTAAAGGTTTTCATTTTCTTCTGTTTCACCATCCCAGGTTTCTGGCTTCTCTCTTAACAACCTTTGAAGAGTTTTTTTGCAAAATGGCAGCTATAAAGGTCATCTCTTTCTCTGTTTCTTGCTCACTTGGAAACAGGAATCGTGCTTTAGAATAGAGATGCAAGGCAGCTTTCCAGAACATGAAGATCCAGTAACTTAACACATTCTCTCCAGCCTGCAAAAACAACTGACCAAGAAAGAATAAAAAAAAAAAGGAAAACAAACAAAAAAAAATAAAGCAGAAGGAACTAAAAAATGATGAGACTGTGCACTGATTTGACTTTTCAATATGCTGGGTTTTTCTTTCCTTAAACATAAGTAGGTGTGCTAAGTGTATTTTAAGTTTCTATGCTAGATGTAGTTATTGCGAATAATTTTCAAAAGAACAGAGGAGGTTCTCTTTAGAAGAGAAGGAAGGAAATAGTAATTGCATCGCTTCAGCTGTTTTTTAAACTCACATAATTTTCCTTCATTAATCCCCATTGATTATTTTTTGCCCATTTCAGGTCATACTTATGCTATGAAACATGTAATTTACCACATACCAAACATTATGCAGGGAAAAAAAGTGATTTACTAAATGTGTTAATTCCTTCATGTAAGTCCACTGGGAAAACACTTCAGTAACAGATCACAGATGAGAAGTGTATATTTTATGATAGTTTCCAAGAAAAATCATCAGAGAAACACTGTGAGGTAGAGAGTTCACTGTTATATCTGAAATCAGCTTCCACTTAATGTTTTCAGTTATTAATAATCTTGTACTTAACAGATTTCTAATGGAAGAACAGAGCAAAGGAACAGCAGCAAATGGTATCTGAGGATCTAAACAAAAATTCAGTTTTGTACTGGGCCTCTGCACTCAGTTCCCCCTCTTTCCCCATGCACAGACCCCTTTTCTCCCTCTGCTTAATGCCCATACAGGTAAGAAGCAGCCTCCAGCAGTCTGGCTCCCTCCTTGCCTGCTGAAGGTGTTATCTTAATATATTTAAAGGGATCTATGGATTAACACTGGCTTGCATCAGCATTTTTTACTTATAATGAGGCTGTATCTTAGGATACTGTGTGGCTCTGCTTAGAGTAGACAAATTCCAACTTTGTTGTCATGTTGTGCATGCAAAAGCAAGATGGTTCTGGTTATTATCAGTCTTCTTATATTAGGAAAAAGCAGTAACTCTTAATGTTTAAAATAGCTATTTAACTCAAAAATGATGATAAACACTGAAGTTAATTTCTTCTGAAAGATGCCACATTTTATTGATGAGAAAGGTAGAATCTAGTTTTTGCAGCTACAAATTTTATGCAAAAACTGAACTGTCAGCATACCACTTGATGGGAATACAATGCCAGTCATCCAAAAAAACCCTCAAAACTATAAGGATGTTAAAAACTGTCATAAAAATTCTCTAAAAGGAGAAGCTGAGGCATAGAGAGATTATAGTATGTGTTTTTTAATGAACACACACTTATTTCCAAATAAATTTATGTGCATTTAAAAAAAAATTCAAAGTTGCAATTGTCATAGTGTAACCTCACCAAAACTGAACTAAAGCTAAACCAATCTTAATTTTAGTATTAGTATTTATGCAGAGATTATCTTTGCAATATATGTTATGGTTTGGGACCCTGAAGTAGTGGACTAAGCTCAGCATAGCTCATTTTAAAAAAGCCTCTTTTCTAGCTCCCTAATATTCTCAGCTGTATTTATCAATTAAAAAAAAAAAAAAACCAAAAAACAACAACCTCAGCTGATTCTAGATTATGAGCAGACAATTTTCAAAGAATTAAATATAGAAAATAAAGGTTTAAAATGGCACTAAGAAAATACAAACCAGAAATAAAACCTGGATGTGGGAACAGCAGTTCCACATCGAGTTGGAAATTAGTGAAGGTGAGGGGCATTAATGACAAAATTAGAGTAGAAGAAGATATTTCATTGAAAGATCCCAAAGTACAAAATAATCAAAGTCTATTGACACTCATTGTCCTGCTTTAAGCATTATGAAATGTTACTTGGAATTAAACTGACTCCATGGGCATGCCACTTTCAGTGCATGTTCTGAATACTTTCAGTATAGTGGAATTACTGACAGCTAAAATATTATGGAATTGTCCAATTTAGGCAAATCCTGTGCTGAAGATGCTGACCTTTTGAAAATTGATTCCTTCTGCACATTGGGTTATACTTCCCCTATCTTGTTTTTCCTTTAGCAATTATTCATCTTTTATGGCTTCCTACAGCTAAAAGCCTCAGCAACAGGAACATTTATTCAGAATCAGAATGGAAGATCTGGTACTTTTCTGTACATTAAAGGAAAAGAAAGTTCAATTTTCCTTCTGAAAAGCACAAGAAAGGCCATTACACAAGATGTAAAGACAGAGAGAGAAAGGGGCTGAATTCCCAAAATATTTGATGGCAGAAGTAATAATAGCAATGAATGAGGCCACATAAATGATTCATGAGACTCATTTTTTTCCTATTGTTACTAAAAAGAGGCTCATTATTACTCAGAAAAAATGCTTTGTTGGTGATGTAAAAAGAAATCAGTATTTGCTATCAATTACTTTCATTAACACTGGGCCTTTGTACACAGTTTTAGAAATATATTTTATAACAATATAATTTTGTAATTTCATCCCTACTGTGCTTTGAGCCTTCTGAGGCCCACAAATCTCTTTAATACCTCCACTCTTGCTGATAATAAAAAGTCTTGTGGGTGTAGTAACAGCTAAAAATACAATAGTAAATGATTCATATATTACCATTTCAGAGGTCAAAATGGGTAACAAAGAGACCACAAGCACATAAAATAAACATCCTACTCTAAAACAGAGGCAAGTTGTAGCTTCAGGATGATCACTTTGAAGAGATGTGCCTCCTTTAAGGACGTTTTCTTCTTTAGTTTGAAGGCTGTTAGAAATATCTGAACATATGTTCTGAGGCAATGAAATTTCAATGGGATATTATTTCCTTTTAAATCCCAATCCTTAAAACACTGACTTGCAACGTGAGACAGCAACAAAAAAAGAGTCAAGCTAAGAGTGCATATTTAGCAGAGACATATAAGGAATAAATAGAGCTAAAACTGGTCTTTTTGATTTTGTAAACAATGTGCCATTAGAAACCAATGAAGACAATAAAGAATGGGATTACTATGCACCCATTTGAGAGATTTCAATCAATATTTAAATAGTTTTGGAGAATTTAATGTAAAACAGGGAGCTTTCTCAAACAAGCAATCAAACCAGCCCATTAAGGCTGTAATCACCATTATGCCTGGGTGTTCCTGTGCTTTAGAATAAACTGATTGTGGAAATACTATTGAAGTGGTACCTCTGGCATTTACCTTTCTAATGCTTAAGTATTGGTTTTTGGTGTTTTGTTTTGTTTTTTTTTAATTACTGTATATTGTCTTGCTTGATCCTCAACTTCTAAACATAATAAATCCTTCCTAAATCTAGTTAACAGTAACTGAAGGGAAAAAAAAAAAAAGAAAGAAAAAATACAATAAAATATAACGTTCTTGATAAAGCTATAAATATGAAAAATGACTATGAGGCAAATGAGGTCAACCTCACAGTATTGAAATACAGAGATTGTGCATCTGTGTGAATCATGTCTAGTTACTATTAGACTGTAGAGGTTTGCTGTGAACAATTAGTCTTATTTTACCATAAAATCTTGCTACTGAACCTTCAGAAAAGGGACCTAGTATGGGACCCATTGTCCATTTTGCCCCACAGTTGAGACACTAAAAAAATGGACATCTGAGTAATATGAACTTTAAAATCGTGCTGGGGTTATAAACTTAACTGACGAGGCTCAATATTTCTGTATAAACTGCAGAATGGCATTGCAGACATTTGATGAAAGGAAAGGAAAGAAACATCAGAAATCTTTGCAGCTTTCAGAGAAGTCAGAAAGTTTAAGCAACTTTATTTTCATTAATCAGATGAAAGAAAACACTTGCAGGCAGAGAGACTGATGTAGGTAATACCCTCACATGTTTCATGAAACATTTTGCACTACTCTGCCATGAACAATTTTATAGCTTGACAACAACGGATCAAGCACTGGTTTTATAAATTATCTGTAAGAAGAAGAAATGCAAACCACAGTGAAAATAAAAGGATTCTACAGTATTCTTATTTATTTTTAATTTTTTTCATATAAGGGATGGGTTTTACCTGCTTTTTTTTTAAGGCAATGGATATATTAGGGAAGAGGGATGAAAATAAATCAGTAGATGGAAATCTTGCTTTGGAGTAGCAAACAGGAGCTAAACTATGTGCTGTTATAATGCTAAGGGAAATGGTAAACAGGTTCCAAAGCAGGGGAGAAATGCAAATTTGACATCTTACATAACTTCCTACTTTGCACATTAATATTAAAACTGTATAAATGTGATGCAAACTACGACTACTGCTGGGAAGAGACACTTCCTGTCAGGGATAAGTATATTGCAAAAACCTCTTATTTTCTGCTCAAAACTTCAACCTTCACACCATAAAATGTTCTAGTCACTGTACTGTCCTGATGAATTCTCAGTTTGGATGAAGATGGTCTTCCCTGAAAATCTTCAGTTCAGAGAGACTGAAATACATAAATTTGCCTAAATTGCTGGGTCACTGAAATTGTGGGTCTAACAGTTGCTTTTTCCACTATATATGCTGAAATTCGTCCCAATCAATAGACTGTCCTACCTTGATGCTTTGAGCCCTAAAATTTTGGGATAGCTCAAATATGTATTTGAAGTGAATATCAATTAAACACGGAGAAACAAATTCATGAGATGAATGAGAAATCACAGGAACTTCAACTATAATTTGAGATCATGGAAAAATTGCCAAAGAAAGAAAAAAAAAAAAAAATGAAGGGGTGATTAGGGAAAGGATAAAGCCAAGCACACATCACAAGTTTTAGCTGAAAATTGACATGCAGTCTACCATTCTAAACACACTACATATTAGGTTTTGGACTTCCACAGAGCCAAGAAGTTGGGTAAACGTCAGGTTTAGTGCCAGATGCTCAGCTCTGTGTAACACTAACCCAATGCACAACACAAGAAATGCGACAGTCAGCCTCTTAAAGGTTCAGTGGCACTGAAATGTCACTGCTAGGAAAAGCTTGGAATGATAGAATGTCCTGAGTTGGAAAAGACCCACTAAGTTCATCAAATCCAGCTCCTGGCTCTGCACAGGACAGCCCCAAGAGTCACATCATGTGCCCGAGAGCATTCTCTGAAGCTTGCTAAGAATTTTTTCCCCTTTAAAATAATAAAGAAGTATTTCATGTAACAATTAAAAATATTTTGCAAGATGTTATAGCCAGGAGATGTGGTTCAGTTGCTTTGTCTTTCCATTCTCTCTCTGTTTGGACTGCGATTCCAGGAAACACAATAATGTTTCCATTTGTCAAAGGAAGACCTCTAATTACATTTCAGGTAATTGGAGGAACTAAAGTAACACTTCTAATAGAATCTTTTACTTTGGATAAACAAAGTCAAACAACATAAGCTCGCAGCGGGGGAGAGAAACAAACTTTTTTTCTATAGCCAGTCCTTCATTAGAAGCAGCTGTTTTTTATGAACTCAGAGCTCATCCTTTATTTGAAAACAACGAAGCTCATAGTTCTAGATCCTGTGACCCAAATGTCCCAAGCAGTATTGATTCATCAAGCCATTAACAACCCGAGTCCCTTAATGGAACAAATGGCATCTTTAATGGGATATCTCCTGTGTGTGTTACCAGAAAATACTTGTGTAATGGCCTAAGTTATGCTGGACATAAGGGGCAGGATAATTGAATATTGTATTAGGACATAAATATGTAACACAATTCCAAGAAATGACAATCATGTCCATCCACATCCCACTCCTCGCCCCTCAATTAACTGGAAATTGCTAATGCTATTGCAGCTGTAGTTGAAAAGAAGAAATACATGGACACAACTGTTACTTATACCATCCTTGAGCATAATTTGTAATGTTATGCACTAGTGTTCAATATCTACAGAACTGAACTTGAAAAACAGGAAGGTTTCATGCAGAGATTGAAAGCTGACCAAAAGGAAGAAAGAGAAGAAGAAAGTAGAAGTTGAAAGTGGTGATTCCACTTACATACTACACAGGGGTAAGTGTCAGGCATTAGCTTTTATTGTTCCCTTAACAGAAAAAGGAATTTGGAAATTGAAAGGAGTGGCAATTGTGAGTAATGTAGTCAGCATCAGAGACAGCTTGCAAGCTCATGGTAGACAAAGCATTGTGTAAAAAAATCAGTTTAAAGTTTATGACTAAAAAAATAAAGCATGAATTTGCAACAGAAGAAAAGACCAGAGACTGAATTAACTAATTCCAGAGAGGATTTTTTGTACTATTATTTGATATCATATAAATATATTTTCTGTTCAAGCTGGAATATAAATTTGATAAGCCTAATTCAACAATAGGAAAGCAAAAGGAAGTACTGCTTCAGCTATTGAACTTAATGCCTAGAAAATTATTTAAAACATCTAAAACCTCAGTTAGAAATTCCAGATCTGAAGGGCAATATCAAACAAAAATTGTTGCTTTAAACAAAAGCTACAAATTCAAGATGTTTCCTCTGCTAGGAGAACTGCACTAGTTTAACAGGTTATTTCATCAGTTTACCAGTTTAGTTTATCAGTTTACCAGTTAGAACTGACAATTCGTTCTTTCAGAGGAGCTGGACAAGAGAATCACTGAAATCTAGCCAGAGTTTCTTATTCTGAAACAACCTGAGCACACATTAAAAATAATTTAATAGTCAATTGTTTGTTCACACTCTGATAACCACCATTATCATAATACTAAACCTTAAAAAGGCATTTTTTTAATAGCTTTTAAGTCATGACCATAAATGACAGCAGTAGGATTACCTACGAAATCAGTTAAAGAACTCATGTTTTAAGTTAGGATAACTTTTATGAAAATTTAAACTGATGTCAATGGAATTATTTTCAAAATAAGTTATACATGGCAGAATACAACCTTTCATAGGTTATACATGGCAGAATATAACCTTTCATATAAACATGAATAAAATCTTAAAATTTTGCTTTTCCCCAGAAGAAAAAAAAAATCAAACCCAAGGTAACACAAGGAAAAAACCTTAGGTGCTTTTATTACTGGAGAACTACAAATTATAATAAAAACCATAATTCCTATTATATATCAGCATAATACAACATAGTGATAATCATGACTACCACAAAGCAAGGCAATAGGAACGTAAAAAATTTAACCAATGTTTGCTTGAATTTTGCTCTTAGAAAAACAAATCCTGTGGGTTCAAGGAAGAATGAGGCAAGCCTGCTCTTCCAAGAAGAAAAATAACAAACAAGCTCTACAGAAAACCACTGAACATGTGGCTGAACATTTAAATGATATCGTTATAGTCATGGATAATTGCCAGACAACAATGATGATTAGATGAAAATTAGCATATATTTGCAGGCAAAACTGAGGCCAACTTTGTCTCAAGACGCTTCGCACTTCCTTTCCCCCCGCCTTATCTTTCAGAAGAGCCCTTTGTGCAGCAGCAAGTTGAGAGATGAGGAATGGATATGTTACACTTCTGAAAGTACTGGGAATCTCCTGGGAAAAACCTGTTCTCAGGAGGCATCTCCAAAGAGCAAGATACTTTGTGTAAACTTCAGTGGTTTAATTAGGTTAATTTAAGTTTTAAGTCTGAAGTCAAAGGTTCATTCCCAGCTGTGAAATGTTTTTACCAACCCCCACTGAACACATGCAAGTTGCTGCTTCCTAATAGCAACATTTGTTCCTATACAAGCACTGCTGTGGCAGACTGTGAGAAATTACAGGACACAAGTGGGAATTAATATTGCAATTAAAGGTTTTGAGTTTTGAAAAAGATTAAATAAACAGATTTAATCCACATTTTTCTTAATTGAAAACAATTAAAAAAGCAGAAACCAAAATTAAGGCAAACGCAATCCACAAAATTAAGAACTGATGGTAGCAAGAATTTGTCTCCCAAAGGGGACCGAGTACATCAAGAAAATTATTTAAAAAGATGAATTGAAGAGAGAAATAGATAAATTAGTAAATGAAGAGGTGGGATAGAAACAGAAAGAAACTGGGAACAAAAATAATTCATATTTGTTTGTATTAGATGCGATAACTTATATCATGTTTTTCTTGCTTTTGTGTCTGGCAAGAAAGTATTGTGCTCACTTTAAGTAAGACAAATACAGTGAATAAATGGAGTGTAGAGCCTGGGATGAAGAAGTAAGAATTTGTTGGCTGCTTTATGTTTTTCACCCCTGAGAGTAGCATGGTCTTACATGTGTACCAAAAATCACTTGTGTGGGAAGTGTTGGAAGAGGAAAATGTTGTGGGGCAAATTCTAAGCAGAATAGGAACTGGTTAAGACCATCATTGAAAACTCAGAAGAAAATGTAATGTTCAATCAATCTGGCAGTCAAGCACAACTGTGTAAGGCCAAGGAAGGAACTGTATTGCAGGGAGACAAAAGTCTCTCTGACTCCTACCACAGAAGTAAAGGGAAAGACAATCTGTCATCATCCAAACTGATTGCAAAACTGAAGTGTAGTAGAAATGTCACCAAAAGTAGCTTCCATCTTCATATCCTCTGCCACTTTTAGAATTCTCTTACTGTCTCTGTTTCTATCATGCCACTGTTGAGGTTATTTGCTAACCACAATGGGGAGTCTGAGCAACAGTAATGCCTGATGTGATCACCCAGCTTATAACATGCTGAAAATATTTACCAAAACAGCAGTGTAATAATCATTTCAGGTGTCTGACTTGAGTAAACTTCATTAAAAACATGTACATACACGGAATAAAATCCTTAGCAGTGCTGAGGTCCATTTAATATCAGGTATAAGAACCAATGAAGCACAAATTTTACTCAGCCATGCAGTATCTTCCCTGGTAGAAAGTTAGAGAGAAGACAGACAACCAGGAACGCTGCCCTAGATGGGATGCTGGGAGCAGATTTAGAGGTGAGCTGCAGAACACAGACAGGATCTGTTAAGCAACAGAGGAAAAGGACAGATCCTGTTAACAAGGAGGAAGGAGAGCAGTACTAGGAAATTATATTCACTGAAAAGTCCAGTTATCTTTCCTCATGGTCTTCAAACATCTGTGCTAATTTGAAATCATGTTGATTTAACCATGCATCTTAAACACAAGTAATTATGCAGAATGAATTAAAATCATGGAATGGTTTGGGTTGGAAGAGATCACCTAGTCCAACACCCTTGTCAGGGGCTGGGACACCTTCCATTAGTCCAGGTTGCTCAAAGCCTCATCCAACCTGGCCTTGAACACTTGAAATGATGGAACATCCACAGCTTCTCTGAACAACATGGGCCAATGCCTCACCATCCTTATGCTAAAGAATTTCTTCCTTAAGTCCAATTTATGCTTAGTCTCTTTCAGCTTAAAATCATTGATCATTTTCCTGTCACTATAGACTTCGGTAAAAAGTCTTTCTTTGTCTTTCTTGAAAGCCTCCTTCACATATTCAAAGGCTAAAATGCTCCTACTCATATACTTCAGGTACGCAAACATACTGCCTCACCTATGATTTCCTTCAAATAATGTTCTACAATCTCTCCAAATTTCACTTAAAGAAAATTGGGCTTGTGAGGGTCAATGCTTCACAAGAAAATAGTGAAGTGACTTATATTTTTTTTAGCATTATTGATTTCTGCTAAGAGTTCTAAAGAGGTCTGATATGCATTTTTGATGTTTATGAGTTCTCTTGGTTATCTTTCTCTTTAGATTCCTGATTCTATTAGCATCCATAATAATACATTGCCATCAGGCTTTTTAGCCTTTCCAACTATTGTTCTGTAAAAACTGCATTAAAATACTTATGCTGTTGATTTTTTTTTTTTTTAATGGCAAAAAATATTGGAGAAACCGCTTAGCTTTGCTCTACCTACAGACTGACTTTCATTTAAAAGGAAAGTTTAAGACATATTTCAAAGTTTTAATTACAATCAGAAGTTTTCTGTTTTACTTAGGAAATTCATAAGAACAGGAGATAATAGCTACTTTAAGTCTTCAATTAAACTTAGTAATGACATGTGGATACATAAATGTATAAGATATACAGATGATAGAAATACTAATTTATCTATATTTTTCCCTAGTAGAGGACTACAGTCTGTTGAAATTGAAGACTGAAGTCAGGATGGGAAAAGGACCCATGGAAACATCTTTCCTCTGCAAGGAGCGGAGGGAAAAATCCCCTCTCAGTACCTGAGTTTGGTAAATGACACAGATTCATTCTTAGACGTTACAATGCAAAGTTTCTGCTCCTCTTTCCACCTACTGAACCTCATTCATAATCATGGGTTAATCCTCTTTAAAAGTCTGGAAAATAGCCTGACTAAGAAAAGACTTTCCAGTGGCTGGGTTGTAAATCTCAAGGACTCTTATCTGTCTCATACCTTTTCTTTGGAAATCTTCCTTTGACAAGGTCTCTCAGCAGAAATCTGGCAACAGAGTTGCTACCACTGAAATCTTAAAAAATGGCAAAAAAGCTTCAAAATCCAAACACATTCAAAGCACTGGCATTCAAATTATTATTTTTAAAGCCCAAAAAATTTCATAGTAATTTCTAATGATCTTTTATAACCAATTACAGTACGAAATGCCACCATAAAACCATTGCTTGTGATCAGGCTGAATTTAGTGGAAAGTTTACTGTTAGGGCAGCCTAAAATTTCTGATGCTTTCCCAAGTGACCATGTTTTTGGAAAAAAAAAATATTTCTTAACAGCACAACAAAATTTCTCCAGGCCATAGAGCTTTTACTTCATTAATATTACTGGAATTCCCTAGATCAGAACTCCTTCTGTAAGATGGAATGCAGTGTTATTACACTCCAGATACAGACACTATTGTTATAATTTGGAAGTGAGATTGTGTGGTGTGTATCCTGATGAAAAGTAAGGACCATTCCCTAGCAAAATATAATGCATGTCCTTAAATATTTATCTTTATATCATAACTAGAGAGGAAAGATACAGAAACAAGTGTGGTATATCCAAATCTCAATTAGACAGGCAGAGTTTGTTTTATTCTGTGATTGAATGTTTCAATAATACACAGCAAATTAACTGAAAGACAAACTCTGAAACTGCCAACCCTAGTCCTGCTAGATTTTCCTGCAACCTTGCAAACTTCCACATGAAGCCTCACATCCTGCTAGACTGAAGAAGAGCAGATGACAATCTCTTCAATATCCACCTCCCTTTCTATTCTATTGGAAGAATAGGCTGCTGAACAAAATTAATTTCCTTGCATCACAATAGAAAACTTATAACTGCCAAACTGCACCTCCCAGACAAGGCCCTGCCACAAACTATTCAAGTGCAAAAGGAAGAGATGATTCTTAGTTCTTTACCATATTGTGAGGAGGAGAGAAAGGCTGACTAAAACAGCCGAGCTTTTCAAGAATGCTAACGAGATTTACACAGTTTTACAATTCCACGTGGCCAGTAGGCTTTAGAAACTCGTGTTGCTTAAGTGGCTGGTGCAGAAAGCACGAGAGAATAGTTGACAACTGAAAAATCATCTGAAATAAAGGATGCAGGAACACTGAGAGGGACAAGCTGACCCACAGCTCTTCTGAAGCTGAGGTCTAGTTACTGCCAGGTCTCAGTCTGCCATCACCCACACCACATGTTAGTTGCCATTTCGCCTCCTTGTTGACAAAATCCAAACATCTATCCAAGATTCCTCACCCTAGGAGCTGATAGGTGGACAATGCACTGCAGCTGTTCCAGGTTTGGCTTTTTCCACAACACATAACCCTCAGAAACTGTCTGATCAAGTTCTACAATTTCAGGTGCTTCCATATGCCATCATTCCACCCTTGAGCACATATGACACATGCTGAGCTTTGTGCCACAAGAACAGCATTCTGCTGAGCTGCAGCACAGCCCTCATATTGTTTCAAAGGGTTTGAAAAGAAAAGAAAACAAAAGGCACACAGAGTTTAAAGTTGACTTTGAGGCTGAGAAATGGGGATTTTAACAACCCTGTCCTACCTGGAGGTAATTAGCAGATTCTGTGTGGCCACAGAATTGGCAATCAGGAATGCAATGTACAGTATTACAAGGCCACAGTCACAGCAGACACCAGTGCTGTAGAGATTTCCTGTCATTGTAGGAGTCAGAACTGCTTTGTGCAGGATACTAATGCAGTGGTGGTTAAATCTTTTCAGCCTGGCTCAGGGCTATCAGAGTGCCTGCACTATTTTATGTCCTCCATCAGAAAATGATTTCTGTAGTTAACACAGACTTGTGGCAGCTAAGACTAATAAAGGAAAACAATAGACAAGGTCCAGAACAGAGGAATTTTTGTGCAAGTCTTCAGAATTTTATCCTATTCAAAAGAAATTTACCTTGATTTTGATGTCTCTGCTGGTGAGATTGTTGTAGCAGTGACATCACAGTACTGTAAATCCCTGTGGTGCCTTAGCTGGGTGGGTGTGACCCCTTCGTCAACCCAGGTGGGATGAATGCTGACTATTCCACACAGCCTTGGCAGCAATTCCAGCCAATCCTTCCTCAGTTCACACAGGTGGGATGGGGCAGGGGAATCCTCAAACCACCTCTTAAATCTTGCCTTTTACAATAGGTCAGAACTAGTGGGGAAAATTCCATCTGCAACAATTTTGGACGGTTCTGTAAATAACAAAATTGGGTTTGATTGCTCAAAGATTCACCATATTGAAAATGAAACAGTGGTGTAATTTATATTATTTTTAAATTAGAAGGGAAAATATAATTAATGCTTAATTATTTTCTTCTGTCTTCATTGTCTTAAGCAGATTTAGTGTCAAACTGAAAGCATTATGTCCACAGCATTTGTTGCAACAATGCCAATATTACAGACCCTCCTTTGACTATTTTGCTTAAAGAAAATTCTGTTATATGCATATTAAATAGCTTTTTGATTTTGTTTTTTATTTTATATTGAAAAATGTCTGGCTTGGCCAACTGTAGATAACAGACTAGCTGACTTTTAAAACATATAGAAACAAAAAGAGAAAATTCTGTGCTGATCTTTGGAATAAGAACCAGGAACACTCAATAAAGGATGAGAAAAAATAGTAATAATCACTATGAAAAAGTTAGATTCTTTCTCTCACCCACTGAAAATAAATATCACTAACCAGAAAATACTGTATCAGTGTGTATTTTAGAGCATAAACCTACAGAAGGAAGGAAAATCTGAAATAATTACTTTTAGTAAGTTGAAACACCCAGAGACGAGAAATTGCACAAAAAACTATCTCCCTGGGGATACTTTTATTAATTTCAGCTTTTGCTGAGAATTCAGTGAACAGAATTTTCTTATATAGTTTGTTTGGTTTTAGCTGACGTACATAGGAATTTTTATATGTATTCTAAAATGGAGCTACTTGAACAAAACAACATATTGATGCTATCATATTTTATAATGACTCTGTGGTCCCATGACCAGAATGAATTAAGAAAACAACTAAAATGTCAAGTGCTTATTGTCTGAAACTTCCACGGGAATTAATAGCTCTGAATTTTTCAATAAATCCTTTAAGGAGGATGAAATTTGCACAAAAACACAAACACACATAAATCTACTAACTCTGCACAAGTTAGCCAAACTTTCCTTAAATTCTTTGGCAACTTATATGAATAAACTGATTTTTAAAATGAAAGAATGAGGAGGTAATGAGACTGAGAAAATGGAAAAGAAAAACCTATATGCATTTTCTTCCAAACCTTGGAGTTATATAGCATTTTAAATAATCATTCAAACACATGGGAAGTGTTTCTCTATTCTAATGTACTGAAAGAAGTCTATCTATAACTAGGTAATATAAATTCCTATTGCAATGATACCGGAATATGATGATTTCCTTCCTGATTTTGTGTAAATAGTAAAGGACTGCTATGAGGGACGGTTTTCTTGCAACTAGCTCAAACAAGAATAGCAAATAACACCATCTAATCTGGAGAGAAATATTTCTGTTCTGAGTAGGTGTTTAAATTTTTTTAAAGATCAGTTTGCTTTTATTATAGGATTCAACTTTTGTGCATTTTTTGAATATATTACTTTTTGGAAGATCAGAAAAAAACCCGATTTATATTTATAAGTCTTTCATCTGCACTGAAATCCACAGACACAAAGTTGTTATGCTTTGTGACTGAGGCAGGTTTTAAATCAGTTTATTCTGAATCTTAGCAGACAACGATTTATCAAGCAACACAGTGGGGCTGTTATAATCTGCAACTGTGCTGACAAACTCTGTACTGCAAAATACAACTCAATTTTTTAATGCTTTCCAATTAAATGAAGATACTTAGTATCATGGGAAAAAATACAGCAAGCCCACCCAGATAATTTCTTCTGACTAGAACTCCAGTTCAGTTCTACCTACCAACTGGTTGGTCCCAAGGAAATCCTTTGTGCTTTACTGTGAGTATATGTGAAAAATAGTGCATGCTTTCAACTGAACTAGCTTCTTCAAAGTAGAGAAACATGAGGCCACACACATATCATCACCTTAGAAATGCTTCCACTGATAAATTAGGAAAAAAAATATTACATTAAATCATCCTATGGTAGAAACGTACTGAAGATAAGGCAGTTTTACTTTAATTTGATGATTACAGGCTATCTAGTTTTACTCTAAGCATTTAACATGAAACTACAAGAATTTATCTTAACCAGCATTTTGGCATAAACTAGGTATGAGTTTTTATGGGAATAAAACACAACATCACTGAGTGGCCAATATCCTTAATGTGTTTAATTTTAGCTAGTTGTCCAATAAATAAGCCTCCAAAAACCATGATGGAGGAGGGAAAAAGGATACACTTTATTTGAGGCTTGTGGATGGGCAACATGGGGCAACATTAGTAAAACAGGTTTATATGTCAGCACTTATCAGGAGAGTGTTTACACTGATAAGGGCTTGCACCAAAGGGAGAGAGGGGCTTCCTGTCTGTGTGGTGGAAAAAGAAGATGTCAGTGCTGAAGATCTGTCAGGAAAAGAACTGCTTGTGTGTAATTCTTTCTTCCCATCTTCAAAGAAAAAATGAGCTGAGTACATTCAAGTCATGAACAGCATTCACACACATCTGATAGGTCCCAGGAAAGGGGTAATCCCAGCACTGACATCCAAACTGTCCCTAAATTCCTCCAGGAAAGCTCTGGTTTGTGTGTGTAACCAAAGGTACCTAACAAGCACAAAAGTGTCAGCCTGTTTCTGAAGCCTCTCGGTGATAACAAAGGTGAGCAGAGTGTTGATCTGCTTCCAGGATGAACTGTGTGAAACCTCTGAATTTTGCCTACCTCCCATAAACATATGGCAACCTGAATATTTAAGTGTATGCATTTCCTGTAAGCTTTTCCTAAAGAAAAAAAAAAAAGTTTTAGCAGGATTAATTTATTTATTTACAGATTGCGGCATTGAAGTACCTGACTACCTAGTGAGTGATTTGGCACTCTACATTATCAAAACTTTCCTTAGCATTTAGACATTGAGCAGCAATTTCTAACACTTAAATTCCTTAAGACAGTTTTCTTCCCTCCTCCCCTACACCCTGCAGAGCCTAAATAGGTATAACCATTCAAAGAGCAGATAAAACTATATATTTATAAATAAATAAATAGAATACCTTGCAAAATTCTAATATTATTTCTAGAGGCCAGTCAGTACATCTTATTTGAAACTGTATTTCTGGTCATTAAAATTTTGTTAGAAGATATAAAGGTAAGAGATTTCTGAATGCTTAGGTTTAGCTGCTTAATTAATGAAGAAACAATTAGACCAACATTTTTTTTTTCTATTAAAATTAAAAGATTAAGTAAATGAGAGGAAAGTTGAAGTATTTGGGTCTCCCAGTGACCTCTGGCTCGATACTGGTCTGGGAGGCTTATGTTCTGCAGCCTGAGACATGAAAAAATATGGTTTTTTCCTCTTGTAGCTGCAGCTTGGGGTTGACTTCTTTGGCTTGTACTTTTGGTACTAAAATGCTGCCTCTGTTTGTCAGTAAGAGCACCTGCCTGTCTCACTAAACAGATGATCTCCATACAACAGAAGATTCTAAGGACTTCTCTGACCTCTCTATTGAATGCAAATACTATTGTCAACATTAACTGGAGCTGAATGACAAGTTCATTTCTGATGTCATTATGGAGAAGGATGTAAACCCCAGGAATCTGCTTTCAGACCCTGTGGCCACATTCACCCCTATTCAGAAATACCCCTTGATCACTCCATCACTCTTTTTGATCTATGTAAGTAAGAAAGTTTCTGGGGAAGGATTTACACTCTCATTCAGATTTTTTCAAAGACACTTTGGCACTGTCACCAATCATCTTTTGCTAATTTTGTTAAAGTCACCAAGAAAAAGTTGCAGTGAGGAGAAGAATCTTTCTGTTCCCTGTGATAAATTTGATGACATCAATCTCTTAAACTATTCAAGTCCACCACTTACACAGACCATGGTATTACAAAAAAAGCCCACAGTTAGCAACCAGAAAACATAATTCTGAGAGTACATAAAATCTCACTGACCCTGTCACACCCAGAACACCTGTGCTTGTCACTACCTGTAGTTAATTTAAAGCTTAGTGCATGAGTTATTTTAATAGCAAGGCCACTCTAACATGCTAGAACAATCCATCAGACTCAATCCAGAATCATATAAAAGGCCTTCTGCTTCTCTGTCCCGTCAGAAACATTTCTGTGTGTGCAAGTAATATCTTCTCTAAGTCCCCTTCCTTCCCCTTGGAAGGTTTTAATGTGAAGAAGTCCTGAGCAAGAACACATCCAAAGACTGGCCCTTGCTGAAAGTGCATTGCAGATAAAGACTCTAAGCTTGTACAATCAAAAACCTTTTAATTAATACAATTTCATGTTCTTTTTCCGCGTCATCGGCAGATGGTTTACTTATTGTTGTTATAACATCCAGGAATATGAGCCAAAGTAATTAACAGCATATAAATTATTAAGTACTTAAGTGAATTGTCAGCATTTTCCACTCCTATCTTTTCTGATGAAAAATTGAACAGCTGACTTGTAATGAATGATACCAACTATAAAATATCAAATATATGTGGTTAAGTAGCTTTGTATTCTTTAAAACATCGTAGCTGGGGTAATTTAGTCATAGTTTTAATTTATTAATAGAATTATAGCTCTGATGTGCTGCTCTTTTTTTGGTGCAGTTGTGCATGATAATAATCCTTGTTATTTTCTTATCTAAACAAGAAACATTTTACAACCATGGCCAAATTATCCCAATTTTTTATTCTTCCATTTACTTTTCATTATAACTGGGATGATGAGCACTTACACTCACAGGCATATTACTAAATAACAGAAGAAATTTTTAACAAACACATATTGCAGAGATTTCTTTTCTAGACCATGTCGATTCTTATTTATTTCTCCTGAGTGCTGCTGCATACAATAGAGGAAGATGACAGTTTAGGGCATTAAATTCCTACATCCTTAGCAATACCAATGCCCAAAGAAGCTTGGAATATGTGCACTTACTGGACACATTGTGTAGTCAGAGCCGCTGTATGAAGGAGGAACAGAGTTTCATTACTTGTGACCAAATTTGTTTGAGAATTGATATCAGAACAGTAATTACACTGAGGAAAAAAAAAAAAAAAAACAGCTTGTGTCCTTGACTTATTTTCTAAATAGGCTACCTGACACCAACAGTATATATTTAATGGACAATGAAGGCCTAGTAATTAGGTTTAGATTTCAGTTTTAATCTGTCATTTGATCAGACAGCTCCTCTAAATCGTACAGTGAATTTTGAAGCTTTACATTAGTTTTATCTTGCATTCACAGCTGAAAAGGAACTTTGTTCAGTATGCTATCATAAAAAGAATGAATGAATGGATTATACATAAATATGGATAGACAGGGATTATAGACATAGATATGGAATGTTTTTGGACACAGATAACAAATATTGTTATCACTAAGTCGTTTTGTCAATATCAAAACTTTTGATAGTCATTTTGTGCCTGTGCTGCAGAGTGGCAGCTGCTGAGGCATCATTTGGGCTCTTTAATGACTAGTAAAGAACACATTATAAAGATGCAAACAGTTAATATTGGTTTTAGTTAGGGAAATCATCGTCTACCATGTTTCATTAATCAGGCTTCTTAAGTTGGATAAATCTCTCCTGGTCCAAGGGCCCAAATGACTACACCATGACAGCAGTATTCTGCTGTGATAGAAATCTAGACATACACACATTTTGCTTTTTACAGCTGTAATAGTCTTGCTCACTCACATGGCTGTCTGTGGTTTCCTATGAGTAGTAACATAAAAAAATCTTTTTTTTCCACAACAGATTGACCTTGTCTCATCAGTTCATTTATTAATCACTGAAATATCCTTCCAGTGCAGCAGTGTACACACACACACTTCACCCCCACACCCATAGGGGAAACCCTGAAATGTATTTGCAAACCTGCAGCATCTACAGCTGCTGCTCTGGAAAGTGATCAGGAGCTGTGGTTCAAAAGCCATTGCAGGAGGTCTGGAAGCAGAGAAATCCTCGTAGCTCCTCGTGCCATTCGTTCTGTGCACACTGGACTCGGCTTCTGAAATCGCACGTGCAGTTGGTTTGGAGCTCCCAGGGCAGCAGCGTGGTTAGGGAGGATTTCAGGCATTAATTATGAACAGCTTCTGTTGTGCACAGTTGCACTGCTGAGAATTTGGGATTATACAAGCCAGACAGGTCTAGCAGAAGCAGTGTTTTACACTGTGCATATTTAACACATTTCATCAGTGTTTCAGTTAACATTATCTTAAGGACTGTTCAAATTCAGCAGCAGAGAAAAAAACAGGTTACCTAGAAAGTTGTGGGAAGCAAACCCTCTCAGTCTCTCTCTCATCTTTAGCCTCAGTAACTCCTGTCAAAAACTAAATGCTTGAAACCTCTCTATTGCACTAAGTTTTATGTGAATTCAGAGAATGCTTCATATATTCACAGAAATTAGACATGAGAATGAGTAAGTCAACTTGTCCTTCCTCTGCCACTGAAATACAGTCCAAGGTTCAATGACAATGTCTGACCAAATAAGAATGGGTCCGTGGAGAAAAAAGTTGCTGTTTAAGGACCTGAAATATGTTTATGACCTGCATAGGGGAGTTTTAGTTCAGAATGACGGTAGTTTGAAGGCTCATGCACATTAATGCTTGCAGCAAACAGGCATATTCCTGGAGCATGGATTCTGGCTTACTTTAACCCAAAAGGAATCTCATTTGCATGCCATCAGGCTGCTCTGTGATGAAAGCCAGTAAACAGAAGGAAGGAGAGCAAGGTGATGAACTTCAAAACCTCACTCCTATGCTAATGCAGGCATACCTGGTGAAACACTTAGATGGCTGAGTCGGAATGTAGGACACCCAAAATGTAATAAAGTTGATGTTTGCTTTCTTCTTGACAGCCAATGCTCTTGGTTTCATCCTCTCCATCTGTGGTTCAGCCCACACACTTCCCACTGTTCAGTGTTTTGGAGTTTGAGATATTCATAGTCATATTCCCACAGATATCACCACATACCTGAGATTTACACTAGAAACTGGGAGGGGGGAGGGGATGGACAGTCTGTGTTTTCAGTGCTTCATCCCTGGCCACTTATGTTGATACACACAGCACTGCTGGTCCATTCTCAAAAGCTTCAGGTGGAGACTTTGGACCAGTGAAACAGAATTATTTCTGCACATGATTTCAAGGCAAAATTCAGTGAACAGTCAACATGTGATCCCAGCAAAAGTTTTTTTCTTTCCCTTGATTATAGTAATTACCATTACAAACATGTCTGTCTCTGTTCCAGGACCATTGATTCTATTGTTTTAAAACAGTTACATGTTGATTCTCACAGGGACTTTAGACACAGTATATTTAAAACGCTTATATCTTCTAACAATTACCTCAGAAACTCAAAAATATTTAATCACTAAAATTTCACTTACTGCAAATTCCTTTGTATTTCCACACTTGTCTTACTTAGCTATGGTTTTACTTAATTTGGTGTCTTTAAAAGCTAATTATTTGATTTTCAGTCAGAAGAGTGACTAATTACAAAAATACACAGAGGAGAAAAATATATTGGACTGTGTGCTGTAAGCTCGGAAGAGCAGTTTCCAAACAAAATACAGCTACATCCTCTGAATTATTTTCCAGATTGTTTACTGGCACTCTCAGTAAACTGTATTTGTTTAGGTCAATATTTTGTATTCATTGGGGAATTCATAGAAAAAAACATCTTAGAGAGTGTGTCCTATCTATAAGAGAAATCTGTTTATTTTGCTGCACAACAAGAGCTTGCTTAAATTTTTAAACAGAACTTCTGATAGTCAAAAGGAAAACAACTAGGGAAGGGTATTAGCCAAAATATCTGTCAGCTAAACAGAACTTGTAAATCCAGTCAAAGAACTAAAGGGCATTGCACTGTCAAATCATCAGATTGCAGATCCCTGCCCTGTGGTTTGCTGTCTTTTAGAGAAGGATGCAAACTGTTTAGCTTTCCCAAACGCTCCCCCCTTCCATCTGCCTACTGACCCATGCAGCTGCCTTAGCATTCGCATTCGCTCCACTGGAAATTTCATGCCTGCCTTGATGGAAGAAAGTAAAATGTTGCAGTGACAGCAGCTTCAATGGGACTGAGCAAAGAATGATGGAGAAGACTAAATGTGTTATATCTATGGATAGCTGAGAATTGGATAAGAAAACTTCGTGAATCACTGTGCACCGGAACTGTCAGAACAGAACGTTTTAGGAGAAGAATGAAAACTACGCAAAAGCCCCAAACCCAAAACTCTAGTTTGTATCACCATTAGGAAGGGAAGGCAATGTATGTAAAGTACGTATGTAATGTATGTAAAGAATATGCACTGCACAGAAATTTTAGTGCTCAAATGCAGAATGAAAGCGTAAGTGCTTAACCTGCTAAAAACCATATTAAATTCTACTGAGACCAGTTTATAATAAAAGTCTTGTCCGTTCTTGACCATCATTTTCTTCACCCTGGCATTTAGTAAAAATGCACTCCAGAAGGTAATTGAGCATGCTTTCTTCCTCTGGGGCCCATAAGTTTATTTACAAAGGAATATTTAAAACAGTAACAATGTGATGGATCTCTACAGACTAATTTCCTTAAATATTCATGTGGGTAATCTTCTGAAGGGGCACATACTGGTTGATAAGCTTCCACAGGATTCACTGAAGCAGGATACCCTGTAGACATAGTAAGCAAAAAAATATTGCAAGCCATTATACTTCACTAGAGTGCAAAATAAGTTTAGCGTCAGTAAAAAAGAACCTTCTCAGGAAAGTCAGTGCAGCAAAAAATGTTACTTCAGGTAGTATTTTGCACAATTAATAAAACTTTCGGATGACATGGAAGACACTGCCTTGATAGCCTCTGTTACAGCCTCTGTATTTTCTTGCAGATAATTCTGTTTTGTCGCTCTGTAGGCAACCCAGGCAAACTGCCAGACACAACATCTCGGGAGGTCAGGTTGAGACCACAAGATTTTAATAGAGTTTACAGGCAGTGTTGCAATTAGCTATATCCAAATTTTAAAAGGCTCTCCAGCCACAAACCCTAGATTCATTTCAGCCTGAAGTAATACACTTTATTCCCCATTTTCAACATACAAAGTTAGCTCTGTTTATTCCCACAGGCTATATCACTGGGCAAGAGAGATCAAGGGCTTCTCATTATTTTTTGCGAAACTCAAACTTTAAGAAGATGACTATTGTGCTCAATGATACTAATCTCTTTAATCACAGTGAGTTGAGTTCAATAGTACAATATTTACTGCTGATGTTTTAGAACAATTTGAAGTCTTTGCTTTAGAAGACAATGATAATCACAGGGAAACTGGAGCCACTTTTATGAATAAATTTCACCATGCTGTACTGTACAGTGCCATAGTTAAGAACCTGTGAACAATGAAATTATAAAGACTACTAGAAATTGTTGTAACTAAAGCATTTGGTAATTGTTATCTGAGGAGAAAATTACCAGAGAAAGTCCCTGCCTAGCACGTGGCACACCACATATACCCAGTTTCTCTTTTGGAAACAAACACACATTCACTCTCTATGCATAACTGTACAGTTTCACAGAAACTTAGGATTATAATAAATGGAACCAAAACACAGCAAACAGGTCATTGAAAACAGAGCAATGTCAATCGTATTCCTTGCCCCTACTATTCTGTCTGGGAATTGCTCTTTTCCTCTTTCTCCCTGCACATATATTTCTTCTCCTGGGTCACTGGGAATTATGGTGATACCAGCTCTGGCAGTTAAAGGTTCCAGTATGTGAAGCCACCTCCCTGTCTTTCAGCCAGCCCATGAAACACACAGCAATTGTGCTCATTTCTTCAATGACATTTCTACCTGGAACATGCTCTATCTCCTTTTATACCTCCCAACAACATTCCTCAATCACTGAAAGCTTGTCACAGATATCCCATTAAGACAGCTTGTTATTAAAACTGGTAAGTACAACACACCTCACATCCTGTTTTGTCAACAGATGAAGATCATATGGTTCTACTTTCCAACTTACGTAATAACCCTTTTGGTTAAATAATTTCTCCTTTCTCTTGTTAGCTTCCTAAAGTCCTAGACAAGCTACCATGTTTACCCACACCCTTCTCAACCCAACAATGACGATTTGCTTAACCTACATTACTGTAAATGGAATCTGCACGCATAAATTCCATCTGCCACAATATTTAGCACTATTGTGATAGTGTTTTAGATGGGAAAACTACCTGTACAATTTCTAGACCAGTACTGACTTTTTTGCATACAGTAAATTATTGATGAATTGTTAAAGAAAACAATCTTAAGGCTTATTACAGTACTTATTTGAATGCAACTACACAGCAGGTCACTCACAGGAATTATCTAGCTGCTCTTCATAGACAATTGCACACATTATCTAAAAGCAACTGCCATACAAACAGAATCCCATTTCCAAATTGATGCAGTAGATATAGCCCACTGCTCAAGGTGCTGTATCTCAATTATCTTGAAGGACAATTTTAGCAAATGAACTTCATTAAGCCTAGGTTTTATCAGTCACAACCTTGGCTGGCCATTGCCATTTTCTGTATGTGAAGTTTGTTCGCAAATACGTACAGCATGGAAAAAACCCAAGACAATAGAAAAATATTCCTGATGTTGGAAAATATAATTTGTTTTTATCACTGAACATTTCAATGAAAACACTGTGATGAACCATTGCACAAAGAGTTTGCTGAATCATGAGTAATGAGAAATTAACCTCAAGCAATACAAGACATGGCTGTTTGCATAAATAAACAGTTAAAGCTGACTTAGCTCCTCTCTATTTCCATATCCCTTTCTCCTTAACAAAAGTTTGTGGTTCCTCGGCACCCAGTTCTGCTGGGTCCCTGAGCTATGTTTCAGTTACACCACAGTTCCTCTGAAAATAAATGTAACTTCCCAGTTCTCAGTAACTTATTGGTGTAACTAACTGGTGTCTGTTTCTTTCCCCCTCTCCCATTTAAAAATAAACAAACCATTCTTCCTGCTCCCATTTGCTTTTGTCAGGAAAGATTTTAAAAGTTCAGAAAATGTGGATGTTTGGGCAAAATAAGTGCCCATAAATTCTGATCCTTTCTAACACTGATCTGAACTCTTTCAATTCCATTGAAAATAAGTCAGAGGTGGATGGACAAAGATTAAGGTTTAATTTTCTCCAGCCCACACTCGAGAGAGACTCTGCTTTCTTCTTTAGTGCTAGACAGGATTAAGAAAATGTAGTATTTTGCAACATTAAGAAAGAAAAATGAGATCAGATTCGAGTGATATTTCAGTCAAAAACATGGGCAGTGGGAGAAATATTACAATCTCCTAATGCTCGTGTTTTATCCAAAGTGACTCAGCCACGCTTGGTCTTCAAACCAAACCTTCAATCTTTGACCTTGGTTTCACAGTGAAAAATAATCTGAAAAAACTTCTTTCATTTCACTTGTTCCCAGGTACTCATATTTTATACATCTGTGCCCACTGTTTTCTTGAAAAACAAGTGATCTGGAATTCAGTTATTTACTCAAAGTTCCCTCTTTCCTTTCATCTGATGAAATACCTCAGACCACCAGGGTAATAGTACTATCCAGTGAGAAGTGAGGAGGCAAAGACCTGTGAACCTCACCTAAGAAAACAGATTTCCCCTCTCTCCCACCTTTAAAACTGCCAGTTCTCGATCTGTAAGTCACGGATGACAGAAGCGGAAAGGCTTTGATGAATAATTACTGTAGTAACTTTCTCCTGTAGCTTTATTCCCTTCTTGTCCTACATTGCAGGATACTGGTGGATGTGAGGAGTAGCTCTCTAGGCAGAGATAGGTTTGGGCAGCTTAAAAACCTTTGTGAGCTTAAATTGCTTGCATTACCTGTGGCTAGCTGGCAGCCTGCTGTGAAAGGATGAACTAAACACCATGTGCTGGCATTAAAGATTTCTAGGATGTCAATTTTTTTCCCCTTTAATCTAGAAGGTTACTGTCACAGATGATCCACAGACCAACCCCTTTGTTTATCAATCAAATTAACATATGACACTAGTTAATGATTTTGTGCTTTCTAGTACCCAGAACTATGATATCATGGTCATTTTGAACTCTTCTACACAGAGAGACTAGGGAATAAAGATATACAAATTCTGTTCTGCTGTGATGTTTCTAGCTTGAATTTTTGAAGGCCAGTGTTTTGCTTGCAATTTCATTTGTTGCACTGCTTCTTTTGCTGAATGGCCTAAAAAAAAAAAGCTCAGCCTTAACATGAGGAAGGACCCTGGGACAGAGAAATTTTTTAATACTTCACATTAGTCCACAGTTATCAGAACTTGCTACCTATTAGAACAACAAACCCCAGGGACAGAAAGAATGCCTTTAATCTTTTCTTCTGCTAAGGGATAAACTCTTTAACCTGTTATTCCTGTGAATCATTTTGAATGCTTAGTTATGGGAGCAATTATCAGAGGGACTGGAAGTGTTGCAAATTGTTTATAAAGTAAGAAAAGGATTTTCAAAGTCAAAAAAGTTGAACATTAGGGATCATGAAACACTGGAATACAAGAACGTGAGCAGTATTCTCCAGTGTAGCATTTAGAAAGCAGTTGTTTATAACAGTATATATCACTTGCTATTTTCTGTGAGGATAATTAACATGAAGGCTTCTTACAAACGCCACTCAAATGCAGAGCTGGGGGTTTATGAGCTCAGAATATTTTGCTGCACAGAGCAACAAAAGGCAGCAGTTGGACTTCACTGAAGTTGTCACGCAGCGCACAGCTCTATCAGGCACACAAGGAAAGCTCTGAGGGGGTTAAAAGTCAATTGCAAGACCTGGGACCAGTGCCAATAAAATTGTACCTGGCCAGGCTTAAATTGAATTTTAGCTGCCAACTGTACATTTTCAGATCTCCAGAGGAAGCTGGTTCCTCCGTGTGGGTGAAGTAGACAGAGGCAGCTGTTGAAATGGAAACCATTGCATCAGACAACTTGGGAACTGATTGAATTTAAAATTGGACTTTCTTATGCCTTGAATTTTGCCTCAGAATGCATTGAGGAGATGCAGGTGGCTGATAAACAGAAATGTATCACTCAGCCAAGAGGTTAAAAAACCCTTCCAAACAAACAAGAATTTTGTCTTTTGGGAGAGAAAAAAAAACCCTCAACAAATTCAGCAATAAGGTATAGAACCAGGCTCTTATTAGGTATAAATCAGATTAGTTATTCTGCTTTACATCAACATTAGTAGACTGATGTCTAGATTACTTACTTAAACCAGTGTAAAATTAATAGAATAATCCATTAATTTGAATATAATTACATAAAAATCTTACCCCGATATTATTGCAAGCCTAGGATTAGCGTTGGACTTGAAATAATATGTAAATATATGTTATATATGTGTGTGTGTGGGTATCCCCTAATAGAAAGAATAAATGGCAATTTTTTTAACCTGCACATAAGCACAATAGAAAGCATGTTAATATTTTCAGCTCCAAAATTGCACAGTAAGAATTCCCAGAATTAAAGTTGCTCCTGTATTATGAATAAAGTGCCGGGTCACATCCTAATTTTTTCACCTATGGGATTTCAGATAATTCTGACACCACCTCAGGTGGTGTGACTTCTTTCAGCATCAGTGGGAACTGAATTTACACCAGTGGAGGATCTAGTTTAGCATTTTCATTCAACAGAGTCCAAGCTATAAATGCCCTGCTGGGTGCCCCTTCATTGTCACCACTGATGGCCTTGGTGCCTGCTTCTAGTTTCTACATAGGAAGGGGAAAGTCTCTTATGTGACAATTTTCCTTTTTCTCAAAAAAATAGAGAGACACAGAACAAATAAGGAAACTATTTAATGCCTTCCAACACAGGTAAAACAGGCAGTGTAACAAAGTTTACTGTGACTCTTTCTTGCATATTATTCATTCTTGGTAATGTGTAAAGAGTTCCTCAGTCTTTATTTTCTGCTGTAAGCAGGATGTTAAAGTGAGCTTACCCTAACATGGTGTCATCAACCATAGTAAAAATAGAAATGTACATATAGGAAATTGTTTGTATTTCACTAATTCCAAGCAAACACATACCATCTTTAAGTTTACTGTTAAATCATATTCCCTTACAGCAGTTTTCATAGCGAGAGCCCAATTGAATTTGTCACCACCAGTGGTGAAGTGCCATAAACCAAACTGATGAACCAAGATCTATAATGATTTTCCTTTGGTAACATAAAAAAACAGAAGCTGAAATTCACCTCAAGTAATTTTTTTTTTGTCCTTGAAATGTCTTTTTTTTCAAGTAATTTGAAACACAAACAGGGAAGACACAGGTTAAAAATCTAACCTTCTTTTACAGAACCAAAAATACAGTATTCATATAGATCTAGTGATAGTAACTCCTTTCTTCATACAAAAAATTCTTCTTTCCTCACCATAACCAAGGTTAGGACAGGAAAATTAAGCAAGAATTCTCGGCCACCATACCATTATTTTAGAAATTAGCATAGACTGTCCTTCTCTAAATTATCAAAGAAAAAGGACTTTTGGAAAGATATTTGTCTTGGTGCTCTTCATCTCTGTTATCACTGCTTTAAAAAAGGAGGAAGCATTATTGGGTCAGTTCAATTTATACTGTACCTGTCTGTCTTTCACAGCCCAGGTAGGTAACTTCAGCCTAAGCTAGATCAAAAAATAATGGCACAAGTGAAAAAAATTAAATTAGAATAATAACTGACCTTGTATTACTTTAAGACCTGTTTGACTTTCAGATAAAATCAAAAAAACTTCAATAAAATGAGCACTCATTTTTATATGAAGCTTATTTTTAGCTTCAGTAGAACAGTGATATACTGTTCTCTGAGGAATAAGAAACAAACATCATGGTTAACTTAATAGGGAATTTGACTTTGAATTTATTTCCTATTTAAGCTTCAAGAATTTTTCACAAAGACTGGAATGTTTTGGACTATTTTTAAAGAACAAACAGAATTCTCCCTGTCCGTACTCTGTCTACAAACTAAAAAACCCTCTCTGACAGCTGAATTAAATCCTCTTTGAGGTGAAAAAATGGAACCCCAAGTACAGTACTTCCCTGGCATAGTATCATTGAACAGTTCTAAGCCCTTTGTTCTTTCTAAGCCTACTTTGAAAATGGAAAAGAGCAAAGATGTGCATGTGATATAATGGGGATTTTTCTTTGGTTGCATATTTCTTTCTTCCTTTCTCTGTGATTTATGTGAGTGCATAGGAAAATTTGCAATGGTCAGAGACCAGAAAGCTCCCCTACTGTAATTCTCTCATTTATTTCCTTTTTTTTTTTTTTTTTTTGTGTTTCCTGACACATTCATCCTTTTTCCATCTCCAGATGCTTTCAAGCCCCTATTTAAACTACTGCTGTTTTATTTTTTTTCCCCTGGTGCCTTCATGATACTTTAAATGTTTTATCCTCTGTAGCTGCAAAGTAACGAGTTAAGAATGCAAGGTGACCTGAAACGTAATCAAAAGAAAGCTAATAGACCCTCATTGTGCTGAAATTAGAGATATATAATTTCCAAACCTCAACATTACAGGTAGGTAACATTTCAAAGGGGAATACTTAACGTGCGTCCTCAAGAAAAACCAGTATACAGTTACACCATTACCTAATTTGGTACATATTTAATTTGCAGTTTAAAACCATATATAAGTTTATCCCTCATTATAACAAAGTGGGCATTTAGTCAGCAAATCTACAAAGGGCGTACATATAGCAGATTAACCTCACCTCTTCCAAGGCAAATTTAATTAAGTTTTAGTCCCAAAGAAATCGACAGAAATCTTCATTCACTTTGCAAAACAGGTCTAAATGTGATAATTTATAAGGGATCATCATATTGCCGTATTCCTAAATGTTCTAGTTTCATTATCTGGCACAACAGTTTGGAGTTATTTTGCATTTTAAAGTGGTGATTTTCTACCTGGTAATGTCACTGCTAATAATTTTAAGTGCCATACTACCTGGTAAGACAAAGTGTTTTGGAGGCTTTGTTTAAGTTAGATTTTTATCACAGACCTATCGTTTAGGATATGGTGCTGTAAATGCAAACGATTGCATCAGTGTTTTACAGCTATAAGTTACTAGAGAACAATTTTCACTTTACAGTGATGTGCTTTCATTGGCATTTTAATAAAAGGCGATTATCTAAAGATAGGATTCTAAAAAGGATTTGCCAGCTATATTTTCTGCTCTTCACTCAATAATTTGTCACAGTGCATCATTTCTTAAAGTGCAAGCAATATGCACAACTTAATTAATTTGCATTGGATCTGAACTGAAAAATGCTAAAAACAGTAATTGATTTACCATACTGGCAATCATAAAACAAATAATAAAAATACATTGAATTAGATTTTACCTCTAAAGGCAAGGCTTAAGTCTGAATTTATTTGGTATGTCAACAAATACCCACTTATACCTTTATCCAAAGCAAGAGACATGGGAATAAACTGACACACTGGGTTTCACAGAAGAATCTGTTGTGGAATAAAAACCAGGTCATTGTAATTCTGGACCAAAACTTTAATGCAAAGTATTTTTTTAAACAAAACAAAAAACCAAAAAACCACNNNAACACACAAACCCCCCCCCCCCCCCCCCCCCAATAAAAACTAACAAAAAAAACCAACAACAAAACGTCCCCCCTACCCCCAATCTAGTTTTATTCTTGGGTAGCAAGATGCAGCAGCAGTTATTTTAATAAAACCCATCACTCTTGGATTGCACTTAAAAATTGTGTTTGATGTTTTTTCTTGCTGTAGATGTCATCTCAAACTAATTGGAATTCTGTCTTAGTAGACAACAGACATTGCAAAACCTATAAGAACAAAATGTCCCTTTGGGTCATGAGCAATTTATGGTAAAGCGGCACAAAATGGTGAGTTTCTGAGAGAGAATTAGTTTGTAGTCCACCAATAACTGTTTCAAACCAGATGCCTGTGCTGCAATATATCACACTGAGAGTATCTATAGGAGCTACTACTATCTCTGAATTCCAAAATTTACTGCAATTCTGTGGTAGATGGTTATGTATAAATTATTCCCTGTTACGTGAGCCTTTTTCAGCACCATGGATAGTAGGAGGTCCTGACTTTTCTGAGTGTCTTCCAGATCAGTTTCTGTTAACTCTATTCCAAATCATGATAAAATTTTACATATATATATATATGTATATGATAACTAGTAACTAATAGATGCCATGAAGAGAATCCAAGGAAAAGCAACAAGATTGATGACATTTTAGAGGGCATAATTTATGAGGAAATTTTAAACAAACTGAATTGAAGAAGGTTGAAAATGAAAGATAAAGTGATTAGTTTTTGAAAATGAAACAAACATGCACAGAGAGGAGTAAGGTGCTGTTCACCATTTCTATCAGGTGTAGGGCAAGAATAATCAGTTTAATTTGCCATATGATTTAAATCAAATATTAGCAGTAACAGTCTAACTGCAATCAAAGATATATTGCTTGGCAAAGATATCAAAATGAAAATTAATCTGAAGTTTTAAGAGAGTGTTGGGCAGCAATATGTATGCACTAACTATGTTATACTTTAATTAATGGTAGTGGTCTCCTTTAATTCTAAATTTTTAATGTTAAAGTCTACTTTTGGGTAGCCAAAACTCAAATGTTTAAAAATGCCCTGATTTCTAGCACATGTTGATCACATAGTCCATTATAATTAAAATTACCCATAATTGTTTGGGTCACCTATCCAAAATGGAATTACTCAGTTTCATCTGTTCCTATTTTGACCTTATGAGGGAAACCAAATCAGATAACTAAAAAAACCCCAGGAAATAAAAAAGACCAAAAGCCAGGGTGTGACCAAATTTACATCGTGAAATCTAGATAGTTACTGAAACTCACCCATACATATGGAGATTGCATTTTTTAACCCAAATCCCTACTGTTTTCCTTTACGTACTAAATAAAGGATATTAAATATAAATGAAAAAAAAATGGTAAACTTAAGACGTATAATTTCACTGCAGGATTAATAATTTCCCAGCAATTTTTACTGTTTACAGTAAGTCATACAGAGCAAAACCTATTTCTATGTAGAGATCCACTATTGAGAGTCAAAACCAGTAACTAGCAACTCTATTAGAATCTCAGTAAGATAACACCAAGTTACTTAGAATGAGTGATTTACATACTAATTGACTAGGTTTTTTAGCAGTTTAAACGGCAAGAGATCGTACTTTCCCTAAACATTCCTCAAGAAGTTAACGACCCGAAAAAGGACCATGTAAAGCAGGTAATCACTTGTTAATTGATCTGCTACTAGTCCTGTATGAAGCACTGAGCAACGCAGGAGCTGTGAATGAAACCCTGATAATACATTTGCTAGTTGTGCTGTACCTCAGGACAAGCTGCAAAGATGAGCACCCGGATATTTATTACAGGAACAGAAAGTGTTGACAGCTCATTAGTGAGATAAATATACATTTTCTGTCAACCTAAAGATACCTGCACACTTTTCAAGATCTGTGAATGTAGCAAAGACCCCACCAAATAATCTACCACAGTGCCCACTGTGGAAAGCTTTGTTCTTGCAAAGAGAAAAAGAGTGCATAGTGAGAACTAAAATTTCCTTCAACTGAAAAACAATCTCTGATGAGAACAGGCATGAATGTGCTCAGAGGATGCAAATCACAACTTGCAGAAGGTTGGCAATGTAGATTTTTTTTTCTGTCCTCTCAGAGATTTCTTTGTTTTGTTGCAGTTGATAAAGGTCATTATAATCCATTTTGCACACCAGCACATGTAATCTTTCCTTTTCATTTCTCAAGGCTCAGACCACACTCATTTCTATAAAATGGCAGAAGAGCATAAAGGATGCATTTTGAAGCAACATGCAAATGTTCATGCTGTTTATTTGCACATCAGTCTCTGGCATGCTTTTAAAACACATTTCTTCTTCATAAATAAAACAGGATCTGAGCAAGGGATGGTAAAGAGGGAAAAATAGGAGGAAAGAAATACTGAGTGGTTTGAGCTAACATCCAGTGGTTTGTTTTTTTTTCTTGTGCTTGGCAAACAAGAATCTCAGAGGCTTGTATGAATTTTAGTCTCTGCACTAGACCTTTCCTGAGTGATTGTGCAGGAGAAGTTTTGTTCTGAACAAACAAAAGGCATGTGGCACAAGGATGCTCTGGAATTTGAAAGAGGTGGAAGAAACTGAAAAGGCAAAGACCCCATAGGACTCAACCAACTCAGCCATTCTACATTCTTTAAACATACCATACTAGAGCACATCAATCAAGGAGTGAAGAGGTGAAGATGACATCCTGAATAAATTTCTAGCCAGAATTGATGACTGTAGAGGAATTTGGGTTTATGGTCTACATTAGCAATAGTAAATGATTTCAACATTCAGGGACATATGATAGAATTTAGTGGTCTATCATTAATTCATTTTCAATTAAATAAATTCTATCCACATTTACAGTCTGAGCTGGAATACAAAATAAGGCTGCCAGATGCCGAATCTGATTTAAAGCAAATACAGTGGAGAAGCAGCATTCACAGGGAAAATATTACAGGGAAATTATAATTTTCATATCAGTCTTGGGATATACCTAATCAGAGAGAGGGCAAATGACACAGAAATGATTGTGATCTCCCCAATAAAACAGGAGGAGAAACAAACTATCTTGAGTGGGAGTAGTGTAAATGGTTTGTGAAAAGAATCATGTTATTACATGGCTGATAACCAAATTACCTGATCTTGGCACACACATATCACAGCAGAAATCAGCATCATAAGAAAGACATGGAAAAAAAACCCCACCAAACAAATAAAAAGATAAAAGATGGAGTAATATGGTTATTTTTTCTTTTACCCCTGTGAGGCCCAAAGGAAAAGAAGGAAATATTCAAATTGGAGAATAATAATGAAGAACCTAGTTTTTTTAGACACAAGATTAGAACAAATTCATAGGGCCATTGAAGACCCTAGCCATTTTCGAAGTATACAGTAGGGAAGAAATCCATTTGATCTGAGGATATCCTTTATAGTTTGCCCTTGCTTTTGGAAGCAGAAGTCACCAGACTCTTGGGGAGGCTTCAGTTCAAAACATGCGGCATGTCTGTAGTTCCAATTACACGGGGAATGGGGATAGCAAAGATTGGAGAACAAGAGCCTAGAATTTTTTTCAGTGAGACATAAATGCATATTTAACTCCATTTCTATTAACTAGAAATTTCAGAGATCGAGGATAAATTTTCAGGTCTCCATTAATGGAAATTTCTTATTCTCCTTGACAATTACCTCTGTGCTAAACTTTCACTTTTACTTCATCTTTCAATGACACTGGTGAATGAACTATACTCTGCCATCCACTCTGCCATCAGCTGTAGGCTGTTTTTCAATTTTGCTTTTCCTCCCAGTTTATATTTCTTTGGACGTTTTCCATTATATTGAGTCATGTGTGGGACAGAAGGATGCATGTGGTATGATGAAGTTACTATTCTGTATTTGATAGAGCTTTACTAATACTTTTATTTCATTATATGATTTTTTTTTCTCCTTTTCGTGGACTTCTACATAAAGCTCCCAAAATTGCGTTCTGTGGCAAAAGCTTAGCTGATTACTTTGAAAATAGAGTAAAATCGATACAGATTTTGACAATGCATATATTTTGCTGGCACGCATAGATACACATACATTTACTCTGCAGCTTAGAGAAAATGAGCTTAAAAATGCCTTGATAACAATATCTTGGATAACTGATGCAATTAGCTATTATTTAGAATGCACTGTACATGCACTATACAATATTGAGCTAATGTTTTTTCATATTACATATTTCCAAAACTTTAATCAATCTGGGTCCCAGTTCTTCTTTTAATTTCCTTTCTGCTGTTAAGTGGGAAATGGCCAATTGAATATGTCTCTCTACTTGTCTGAGAGAAAACATTTTCATCTTCTCTGTCTTGACAGAAGAAAAAATAAACACTTGAGTCTTTTCAAAACTCTGCCCATGGAAAATGTTAAGACAGAAACCATAAGATAGCAAGCTGAAGACAGATCAGAACCTTCTCTTTTTTACTGTATTCTTTATTATTACTCCTTGAAGGGAGATTTTAATCTAAAGATTGAGTCATATAGTAGACAGGATGACACAGAGGTAGTAAGGAAATTATTTAGCTTCTAAGGGAGTTGAAGAAATCAGGATGAAAGTAATGTTGCATTAATGTAAGGACAGGGAATAGAAAATGAAATAATATATTAATTGCATTTCCTTTCTTTTAACATCAGTGAAACTACCAAAGATACAGGAAGACTGAATATGTTGAAAACCTTCACGTTTTTATGCAATCATTGATATTTTAAAACTAATCATCAACATTTATGAGAAGGAAAAAAGCAAATCATTTCACATGAAGTTCCTTTCCTTTCCAGAAACTTCCTCAAACTGGTCTTATAACGTAATAGCTGATTAATATTCTGTATTGGGTTTGAGTGACCACATTTTGGTAGTGGGGGGGCTACAGGAGTGGCTGCTGTGAGAAGTTGCCAGAAGCTTCCTCCATGTCCAGCTGAGCCAATGCCAGATGGCTCCAAGATGGATCTGCAGCTGGCCAAGGCTGAGCCCATCAGGAATGGTGCTAATGCCTCTGTGATAACAGATTGAAGAAAAAAAGAAGGTCTAGCTCAGCTGTAATTGTGGCCAGAGTAGAGCAGGGTGAGCACATGTGAGAGGAGCAGCTCTGCAGACACCCAGGTCAGTGCAGAAGGAGGGGCAGGAGCTGCTCCAGGCACCGGGGGATGAGATTCCCCTGCAGCCCCTGGTGAAACCATGGTGAGGCAGCTGTGCCCCTGCAGCACATGGAGGGCACGGGGGAGCAGAGATCCACCTGCAGCCCAGGGAGGAGCCCACCCTGGAGCAGGGGGATGCTGAGAGGAGGCTGTGACCCCGTGGGAGGCCCGTTCTGGAGGAGGATTCTGACAGGGATCTGCAAGCCCATGGAGAGAGAAGCCCACACTGGAGCAAATTTCCTGGTAGGATGTGTGACTCTGTGAGGAACCTAGGCTGGAGCAGGCTGTGCCTGAAGGACAAACCCTGTGGTAGAGTGACCCATGCTGCAGCACTTTGTGGAGAACTGTCGCCTGTGGGAGGGATTTACATTAGAGAAATTGATGGAGAACTGTCTCCTCTGGGAAGGGCTCCATGCTGGAGCAAGGGAAGGACTCCTCTCCCTGAGCAGCTGTAGAAACAATAGGTGAGGAAATGATCATGACCCCCAGTCCCTGTCTCCCTGTGCTGCTGGAGGGGAGGAGGTAGAGCTGGGAAGAAGGAGGTGCTGAGGGAAGGGGTTTTTAAGGTCTTATTTTACTTCTCATTATCCTGCTCTGATTTTGCTAGCAATAAATTAAATTAATACCTCTAATTCTAGTCTGTTTTGCCCATGACAGCATTTGCTGAGTGATTTCTCTCTGACCTTATCTGAACTCATGAACCCTTTGTTACATTTTCTCTTCCCTCTCCAGTTGTAAGGGGTAATGTGAAAGAGACTTTGGTGGGTGCCTGGCATCAACCCACTTTGTATCCCTACCTGAACAGGTCTGTGTGTGGTCAAGGACTCCAGAGTACCTTCCCACACCTGAAATCACAAGGATTTGAAGGTACAGCTTATTTAGATATGCTGTCTCTTATTCCTGGAAGCAATTTAAGCTCTACTATGCACAGAAAAAGCAATCAAGCCATGACTAACATGAACAGTAAATGCCTGAAGAGTAAAATCATAAGCTGACGTTTGTTCAAGTCTCATGTTCGTATTGTCAGAAATAGCTACCACATTTTCAGAAATGATTCATTGAAAGAAAACACTCATATTAAAAAGGTCAACATTTCTTAAATGCATAGTTCAACTTGTTCTAATTATTATGTAAGCCACAGTGAAAATTAATTTTCTGACAGGAGTTCTAGAGAAAGCAGAGAGCGGAGAAGTTTTTCGTTTACCGTAACACACAACAGATCACTTCTGTCTCCTCTAGGAGCAAAAGGTTTAGATTACCTCCAAACGTCATATAATGGACTAGACAGTCTGTTTCAATCTGGCAATTTTCTATGATCCTTTGTTCAGAGTGGACCAGATGTCTGTTGTTTTGTTAAGAATTAACATTGTAATTGTTTAAAAAAATACCTAGCACACCAAGGCCACATGTGTGGCACAGGTGCATTTTAACTGCTCTGCTGTGAGTTTAATTAATGACTACGGGTCTGGATGTTCAGCCAGGTCTCTTGTTTTTGTTTTGGAGGTTGCTTTCTGTCTTGATTTGTTTGGGTTGGTTTGGGTTTTTTTTAAGGCTACATGCCCACTGTATTAAAAAGAGGAGGGGGAGCCGAAATGATTGAGAGCTGCAATTCTTAAAGCATCAGACCAACACTTCTATGTGTTTGTGCTGGTTTTGGCTAGAGTAGGGTTAATTTGCCTCACAGTATCTGGTATGGGGCTGTGTTTTGGGTTTGTGCTGAAATGACTGTGCATAGTATAGAGATGTTTTGGCTGTTGCTGAGCAGGCCTTACTCAGAGCCAAGGCCTTTTCTGCCTCTCACACCACCCCAGCAGAGAGTGGGCTGGAGGGGCACAAGGAGCTGGGAGAGGACACAGCCAGGACAGGTGACCAGAACTGACCTCAGGAATATGCCAGACCATATGACGTCATGCTCAGGATATAAAGTGGGGGAAAAAGGTGGAAGTGGGGGGATTTGGAGTGATTTGTGTTCCCAAGTCACTGTTCTGCATGGTGAAGCCCTGATTTCCTGGAGATGGCTGAACTCCTGCCCAGACGTGGGAAGCAGTAAATTCATTCCCTGTTTTGCTCTGCTTGTGTGTGCAGTTTTTGCTTTCCCCATTAAACTGTCTTTATCTCAACACGTGCATTTTCTATCTTTCACTCTTCTGATTCTTTCCCCCATCCCACTGATGGGGAGTGTGGTCCTGAGTTGTCAGCTGGGCTTAAACCACTACAGTGTTGTCACACACAGGTCTATGAGGGTATTCTGCTGATAACAGGGGACAGCTTCTATGGTTCTAAGGCAAATCTTACCTTCTCCAAGGAAAAAAATGTAGAAGAAAAACTTTATACTGTACAAAAAGCTGGTGTAGGTATTAATAACCATTAGTCATTAAACATCAGAAAAGAGGAGATCGACTTTTCTGTAAGATTAAAAAAGGTGAAGATTCCTGTGGAAGGGCAGACACTCAGAAAAGGAAGAAAAATGCTAAGCTAATATAATCACCTCTCCATCAGACACTCACAGTTCTCCAACAGCAGGGAAAACTTTTATCTCTCCCATATTTGGTCCTACCTTGCTTTTTTTTTACCTGTACTCTACCTTTAGTGCAAAACCTATAATTTGAGTGGATGTACAAAAATATATTTCAAAGTTCCCCTTGATGTCATCAGCTCAAGTTTCATCTGATGGGCTGACCTCAAGTAGCAGACTGGTATCATTTTATTGTCCTTTTGTCTGATGGGCTGAGCAATAAAAAAAAAAAAATTGTACACAATAGACAGAAGAAAAATCTAAACTAAACTTTTTTTTTTTTTTCCTAGTGCATTACAAACTCTCTTCTTCTAGGCTTCAGCTTTTAAGAACTTATTTTTTAAAAAACAAAGAGAAAGGCTTGCATATACAACCTAAGTTAGTGGTTCTCTTAACTTCTGGATATTTTGCTTTGCTACTCCAGTGTACTCTTAATTTACATGTAATAAGCCAAAAAAATGAAAATGTTTACTGCAATTTCTACTAATTGTTTAAACGCATATTTGATATATTATGACAACAAAAATACCACTGTAGCTCACTAGGGTAGATTTTTGCTCAGTGGTGGCTAAATCTTCCCTAATTGGCATATCTGTTTTGAGAAATAAATATACTACTGTAGGAACAGAAGGAAACACAAGAAAAACAGTAACAATACTGAAGAAATCATCTTAAAACTAAAACTATGTCATCACTCAGTACTTTTAAACTCATTTTATGATTTTATGTCTTAAGAAAGGAATGGTTTATAAACTGAATGGCTTTTGTTGTTTAATTTATGCTACTCAAAGTCTGTATTTATCACAATAAGATTAGGTTCCTGCTTGACATTTTAAATGCCAGGCATGATAGTATAAATAATATGGATTAATATATAGCTTATGATCATTTAAACTTCAAACACACATAGTCAGGTCAAAAATGTGTACCATGGAGCTCTTTGTCTGTCATAACAAAGTGTAATTTACTCTTCTGATTCACTTTGAACATCATGGGCTTTGTCGGTAAAGCACGATCTCCAGAACATGATGCTGCAATAATTGAATGGTAGTTCCATGTAAGTTTTTCAACACACAGTAGTATACAAAATGCAGTAATATTTTCTCACATTGAATATATTTTTTGGTGGTTAGAGGAATAATAGGCAAGGTTTACCTTCTTGATAAATATGACAGCCACATTCAACATCACTAATTCAGAATTAAGTTTATGAAGATACTCTTTGATGCTGCATCAGTTGAAAATTCTCTTTAATATCAGTAAGACCCTTCTCCTCATCCCTCCAAAACACAGAAACAAAACCTTGAAATGCACTGCCTGCAAATCTATTCTTCCACTTCCTTTACATCTCTATAAAGGAGCAATTACGCACCTTA